>SNQJ01S0000787.1:395084-414814 GCA_010110895.2 Picea sitchensis | reverse complement strand
AAGAGGTTTGTTAGGGCATCGTACATCTTCTTTGATGAGTCAAGATGGGAGATGTAGGGTATCAAGTGGTCTTTTATAGAGTCCACTATGATACTCATGGCATTGATGTCACCGTCTTTGAACTTTTCCATAACTGCAACATTTTGCGGTTCTTTCTCTTTTCCTTCTTCAAACTCTGGTTTCACGATCTTTCCTTTCACAATATCCAACACTTTATTCTTGGCAAGGATGAGCTCAATCCTTGTCTTCCACGCTCTGAAGTTAGAAGCTCCATCTACCTTGTTTTCTGACTTCATGGAGTAGGTCATGGCTTCTTTGACTTGGTCAACCCTAAATTTGACCAAAAACTCAAACTTGACGTCTTGGCTTGTTGAGAGTACCAGGAGATGGGCTAGGCTAGGGTGCACTAGTCTATCCGAAAATTAGGTCAATACCTTCACTTAAGGTGCCTCAACGAGAGGATTAGGGTTTCTGCAACTGCACCTGCTAGTAACCCTAGCAGCAGTGCTTTGGTGACTGCTCCTGCTAGAAACCCTAGCGGCAGTTCTTCAACGAGCTTAATATCCTTATGGCTATGCTTCCTTCCAGCGGTTAAACTGAATGAAGGAGGTATGGGCCCATAACCTGTTAGAATATAATGGATGTGCTCGTTTTACCATCGAGAATATCACTATTGTCACCCAACCATATGCCGAAGCCACCCTCCGAGCACCTTAACCTTGACAGAGAATCACTTTGGAAGCAAACCCTAAGATAGATAGCCAAACAAAGGGTAGCGCACCTTTCCCCAAGGATAGCGCACCAAACAAGAGCTGATCAGATAGTCCAAACCATAACCAAGAGATAGTCCAAGACAAAACGTAATCTGCTAGCTGCAACAGCTGCAACGACAACTCTCCTCCAAACTTGCGCACAAACTGGGCAACTGCAATGCGCACAAGTGCTACTCTGCAATTCTGAAAATGCCTGCCAGAATGAAGACTGGCCTCCTGTATTTATACTAATTCTGGCTAACTGCCTGTGCCGACTTCTCATTCTAGGTGTCTATTTACTTAGTATATAATATTTCTTCTGGCTAACTTCTTCTCTTGTAAGTTAATAACCTACTACCAATTATCCTCTTGAGTCGACTTGTCTTCTAGGGTTATTAGCCAACTCATTAGGGTTTCTTCTTGCTTCCCGGAATATTCTATTCTCATCAGGTTTGCAGATGGAGGTAAATACCTCCCGTAGCTACCATAATATTAACACAACTGACATCCGGACCTTCCACTGCAAATAGTTGGAAATGTCATCCAACCGATCCTCAAATCTAATGCATGCAGCCATATTCCCTGTCACAACTCAAGGAAAACAATCACAAATTTTCCCCCTTCAAACTTGCCCAAAAATCTCACTGCTCACTGTCACTCAGAGACCAAGCTCTGTTACCATGTAGATTTTTAATGACAAAAATCAACAAGCTAATATTCTATCATACACTTAGCAACCTAAAGATAACTGTCTTGCATGAACTCTGATATGTCTAAAACCCACATTCAAAAATTTCCATAAGCAGAAATGCACATTGCTAAGCAATTATGCAACGGACATAAACATAATGAACAACATTCAATCACCCATGAATAACTCAGAAATTTAGGCAAATGTCAGGGAAAACCCCAATGCGGGGAAACCCAATGAGAGAGAGACAGAGATTTTATTATTCAGCTTTAGGAAAGAACATAACAATAGCAATAACACATTTCCAGCCAAGAGAAAATCCACTTACAACACCCAAACTGCCCCACCAAAATCTGAAAATATTAAAGAAGTTCAATATGACAGAATGCAAATCCACGGTGATAAATTTGAAGAAAATGAATAATGATGATTCAGACGAGATTGATCCACAGTTGATCGGATCACTAATGTATCTGGTTAACACCAGACTTGATTCATGTTATGCAGTGAATGTACTTAGTCATTCCATGAGTCAACCGAGATAGATTCACTGGACAACAGAAACATGTATTGAGATATCTACAAGGCACAGTTAGATATGGCTTGAGATATGCCTCCAGTGAAGACTTGAGTCTGCAGGGATATGCAGATTGAGCAAAGAGTACAGTGGATCGGAAGAGCACATCCGGTTGTTGTTTTACCTTGGAGTTTGCCATGATTTCCTGATGCAACAGGGAGCAAAGCTCTGTGGCCTTGAGTACCACAGAAGCAGAGTATATACATCCGGTTGTTGTTTTACCTTGGAGTTTGCCATGATTTCCTGATGCAGTAGGGAGCAAAGCTCTATGGCCTTGAGTACCATAGAAGTAGAGTATATAGCATTAGGTGTGAGAAGCAGTGTGGCTTCACAAGCTTCTAACAGATTTACTTGATCATGAGATGGATTCTATGATGATAACCAGAGTTGTGTGAAGCTCTTTGAGAACCCTGTGTTTCATGATAGATCGAAACACGTTGAGATAAAATATCATTTTTTAGAGACATGATGCAGAGGAAAGCAGTACACGTGCAATACCTTCCTACACATGAGCAGATTACAGACATCTTCACCAAACTGGCTTGGTGAAGAATACCTCTCTAGCTGAGAGGGAGTGTTGATGACTACATCCAAGACAAAGTTCAAGTACTTTCGTGCGAGACTTGGCCTAATGGAGAATGCCTCCCTGGCTGAGAGAGTGTTGATGATTACAGCTACGTGAGACATCCTCCAGGACACAGACTGATTGAGTCGACCTGAGAGAGAGCCCATGAGTTGGGTGTGCGGTTCCTATCTAAGACAGAACTGGAACACAGTGATGGCCTCCTCCGTACAGAGAGTTGAGAAGAACTCCAGATGATTCTCCTGTGTAACGCAATGAGAAAGGAGATCTGTTGAGTTGGACATGCCTGTGGCTGAGCACAAGGTGAACATGTGAATTTCCATGAGTTGGGTGCATCGTTATGAGACAGAGATGAAGACGATGTATTAGCCTCCTCCAAGCAGAGAGTTGAGATGATGAACTCTAGATGATTCTCCTGTGTAACGTAGTGAGAAAGAAGATCTGTTGAGTTGGACGTGCCTGTGGTTGAGCACAAGGTGAACGTGTGAATTCCCATGAGTTGGGTGCATCGTTATGAGACAAGATGAAGACAATGTATTAGCCTCCTCTGAGCAAAGAGTTGAGATGATGAACTCCAAATGACTCTCCTGTGTAATGCAGTGGGAAAGAAAATTTGTTGAGTGGGCATGTTTGTGGATGAGCACAGGTGAACGTGATCCTAGTGGTGGAACACTAGTGAGTATGGATCTCTTGTGAGACGCAATGAGATAGAGATATGGACATCCCTATGGATGTGCCCCTAGTGGCTAAGCACTAGTGGGTGTATGAGATCCCTTGCTATATTGTTCAAGAGTTAGACCTGCCTGTAACCCTAATTGTAATGTAAAGGGTACAGGTCGGTCCCACCATAATGTAATTGATAATTAATGTAAAAGATAATTAATCCGATTACTATTAATTATATTGTGAGTTAGAGAGGTCGACCCTGTTGTGCCAATAGACACTTTTGTTGACAGGACAAGTCTAATATAAGTCAAGGTAAATTCCCCATTGACAAATCATATGTTTTGTGTGTGTTTGGAAATTTCAGCAAGTGCATCTTCTTGGGAAAAATACGCACCTCTCTTGGGTGCTACTCTTCTAGGGTTTGCAAGCACCCTCTTGTGTGCTAGGTTTTCTTGGTGGTGAAGGTCTTTCTCTTGAAGAATATAGCAAAGGATTTGGCTGGGTTTTCTTCCCTTGTTGAGAAGGGTTTCCCAAGATACTTCTTGTGTTCTTGTGCATAGTGTTTCTTCTTGTGATCTTGGTTGCTGCAACATAATTGTTTATGGTTTAAGTTAAATGCTAAACAGGAATGAACTTCATGCTTAAACCTTGCATATTTAAAAATCAACAATTTCACTTTATTATATAAGTGCACTTTATGAAATAAAGTCACTTTAAAATTAGAAGGTACACTTTATTAAAAAGTCACTTTAATAAAAGAACCACTTTACAACTTTATAAAAACCCATTACAAAGTTAAGTGCCTAGTACTGTCAACATAAGGTAACATCCGCATACAAGACAAAACATGCAGAGTACCTCCCGAGCTAAAAAGCTAACACTTTGATGGTCCAGTTTACTTCATTGACATTCCATGTATTAATGCTTACTTGGACATGATTATATAACCTTCTGGCATGTCGTGAAGTTGTAAACACCTAGCGGTTGTTGATTAGCATTTCATAACGTACATAATTTTATTACTTGCATCGTAGTACCTTGGGGAACGTGTTTTCTGTTAGAAGTGTGCCTTTTCTTGAGATAACTTGTACCACTGGGTGTTTAGACTAGATAGTGCCATCCATATGCTAACCATGCTAATCACTTTCCATCTCCCTAGCATCATTCATTTCCATTCACATTAAAAATTGCATCGTGTCATGTATGACTTCTCAAAGGTCAAAGTCAAAAGTCTAAATCAAATAAAGCCACAAAGGCTAAGAGGTGAAGAGAAAAAAGGTTAAAAAGGCCAAATATAAAACTTGAGCAATGCCCCTCATTAAAAGGCCAATGCCCCTAGACCCCGGTTGTCTAAAATACATCTAAAGAATAGGGACTTGTTCAATAAAATGAACATCCAAAGAAAAAGGCTATAAGGGGTGGTAAAAAATGGGCCGAGGAAAGTAACTCAATGATAGGCTTCCTCTAGAAGGCTATTTAAAAGAAATGTCTAGACAAAATAAAGATAGAAGAATAAAAACTAAAAAAATATGACCTATGCATGTCTAAGACTTTGAGGGTCATCACATGGAATCATTCCCCTTCTCTTTCCTCACTAATACATATTAATTGCTTATCTTTCACCTAAAAACTTAGGAAATATGGGTTTTTCTTAGGATTTGATTAATGTACAATGGTTAATATTGTTCCCCTAGGTATGACTTAAGAATGTATTAAAATTAATCAATTTTGTTATGTTTTGCTAAGAAATTGTCACCAACTGCTACAAATTAATGATCTACTATCACCAACAATTATGTTTTGCTCAGGTATTGATCTAGGAGGCTAGACCCATCATTATGAGTGGGTATTGAACCTTGGAAAATTATTGGGCATGTGCTTGTGGAGCGCTACCTTCGTTGTGCCTACACACACTACTTGTGGTCATTTCTTGATGGAACGTTTCATACCTTGCATATGACGTCATCACCTATATGATGGTCTTTTTCCTTGAAGATATGTGGACGTTGGAGCAGTTTGACTATCATTTGACCATTTGACCCCTTTCTAGAAGGGGTGCACCCTCTTGGAGCTTCATTATTGTTAGATTTTATAACTCAAAAGGTGTCTCAGCATGGGACGAAGTGGGCAATGTTATCAGAACTGGAAACTGGACCAGACCGATCGACTCCAAAAATGTGAAACCAGATCGGACCGGAAAAAAACCGGAAAAAAATGGATCGACCAAAAACTACATAAAATATTCAAATTAAACAAAAAAAAAAAAAAATATATATATATATATATATATATATTCATGTGCATCAATATGAATCCAAACCATTTATACACAAACATGCAAAGATTCTCATTTATATAGCAAGTAAGAGTGCATATAACCAAAATAGCACCGAGTGCAATACTGTTGTTTCTATTATAGTTTGATTGATTTTATAGTTAACATGTGTAATGAGGTCCCCATCTTTAATTGAGTGGAGGCATATTATTGTATGCTATTCGTACCTCCATCTCTTTTGATCACATGCACATATAAGGGTAAATAGAGTGCATGTCAGAATAAAACCTTAATGATAGTTTTTGTGTTAGTGTGAATCATTTTGTGATTGCTCTTCCCTTCTCTTATTCGGGTCATTTGAATGCATATTATTTCCTGTTTATCTCTGTCTTATTGTTTTTTCCAAACTTGTAAACTTGCGAGATTCGCTCTTGAGTCTCCACAAGGAGAATATTTGAAGTTGCTTGCAGTGTTTGAAGTCATAAATAGAAATATAGAAAAGCATTTTAGAAAACCTTACAAGGCATGGAAAATAAGAGTTTACATGTGGGGGAAGTGCATGTACAGATCAAAAAAATGATAAAAATATAATATGAAGTAAGACTGATGGGGACAAACCACACGTGGACAACTGAGAGAGGCCCAGGAAGATAATATTCAGTCAGCCATTGCAAGATTGGTTTTGAAACCTGTTGCTCATTTTAAGAGCATGTTTTGATCATTTCTTTTTCTTTTGAGGAGCTTTTGGATGTTTCTAAATTGAAAATAGAGCTTCCAGTTTCTAAAACTCTACATTATGTACATAAATTGGCAGAAATTCGTTTTTTTTCCATAAAAAATTTGGAAATCCGCCCTTTAAGTGTGTCGTATAGGTGTTGTGCAAACTAACAGAAATCGGTCGGTTCCGTGTTTTTGGCTGGAACCTGTAATGTTCCCATTTTTGGATTCCCCTGCCTTGCAATCAGAGGAGACTTTATGAGTTTATGTCATCCTGACTAGAGGAGTAAAATGAGGATAATAGTGAGCTCAAGCATTTTGGAGGAGTTTTATGGGGTTCAAGCTAGCCCATTCACCATCTTTCATCATCAGAATCATTTATGCACAGTTCACTCTTGGTTCCATGGCATTCCGACGATTTCCATAATTTTGGGTTATTATTGAGCATATTTTAATTAATTACATTGAAGGTGCTATTTGGGGTTTGCTTCTTGGAGAAACACCTGAGTGTAATAGCTCGTTGGAACCAGGGCGAAAATATCTACAGAATAGGATGACGAAAAGTGACTTTCAGTGGTCATAGAAGTCATAGGGACGAATTAATCACTTTTTGGAGTGAAAAGGTACATTAAATTAATAAAGTGATTTTATGAGAAAATATTAAAGATGAATTAAAAGTCACTTTAAGGGAAAAATGTGAAAAGGGGTATAAAAGAGACATCGGGGCTCATATTCTCTCATTATGTTGATGATCATTTTCACTTGTATCTTTGAGCTCTGGTAGCTTGAACATTTTGAGGGTTTTGAGTGAACAAACCCTAGAGATCGGCAAGGAGGTGAAAGATTCCTCTGTTTCTGATCCAAGCGTGGCCAAGGTGGTGAAAGATTCCAACCTCACCATTCTATTCCATTCTAGTTCTAGTTCTTGCATCTTTTGTGAAGAGGGGTGCAATTGTTGGGAGTTTTCTACAGAGAGGGCGCACTGTTCAGTCAAGGATAGTTCGATTTGGATTTTTGGAAGGAGATCTTGAGGAGATCTGATTGGGGTTGTCTTTGGCTCACTAAGGGCAACTTTCCTTGGCACTATAGGGGGTTTCCAACCTCCATATTTATTTATTTTCATAGCTGGGCGAATTTCATGAAGGAGGGCGCATTGGGGGTTTGAGATCCAGTGATTGGTAGTCCAATTTGTCATCTACAGTGAGGGGATCTTCTCATATGAGTTAGCCATCATCAGATCCACAAGTTTGCAGTCATTTCATGAAGATTTTACATCAGATTTATTGTGTATATTTCAGCAAAGGTGTAAGCAACAAGGAGACCACATTTCTTGGTATGGGAATGGTGGATTTTGCATGATATAACATATTTTTTGGGCAGCCATCATTAGGGGATCAAAAAGGAGGATCATTGACACATTTCCTTTCCTTTTGGAGCCATTATAGGCCAATAAAGTGGCTGTTGTATTATTTATATCAGATCTGGAAATTACCACCATTGGACAACAATTTATAATAAATAAACAGGAAAGGATTGTGTGGAGGTACTTGTGCTTTTGCTGTGTAATACTTGTCATTTACTCTTATGTTTATTCCAGTCTATGTTCCACTTGAATTCATGTTGTTTTATATTAGTTAAACTCAAAAACATGGATGGAAATGCAAGCTACAACCATGTTATGCAAATTGTTTGACATAATGCCTCAATGAGAAAAATTGTGATATAAATAACAATAAGCAAATAATCATAACAACGGGCACTTTGGGGGTTCCAAGGAGGTTTGAACTCATCCCATTGACCCTCTAAACACATCAGTAATCCACCTTGACAGTGGGGACAACAAGAGAGTCGATTTGCCAAGGCCTTTGAGCAAACACTTTAAGCGTTTGACGAATGTTCTCAACCAGTTAGATCTGATTTTTATATCATATTTGGCTGGAGAACATTACAGAACCGGCAAGTTTAGTACAGAGCCCGCCAAAAAATGGTTTGGTACTGTTGGTCCAACCGTTTTTGCCCTGAAGGCCAGTCTGACCAGCCGGTTTTGATAACACTAGTCCTAGGCATATTGATGGACACATTAAACTACCTAGATCAGCCTTATTTATTTTTTCCTAAGTCTAAATTAGGAATTTAGTAAAAATTTATATTTTGAGTGATGTGTGGGGCCCAGAAAGAGGGGCGTATTGTTTGAGTTCTTTGTGGGACCCTGTCTAGTGGGGCGCATGGCCTTAGCGCTGAGTGGGGCCCAGCCAAGGAGGGGTTCCTCAATCTAAGCCATTGAAGTTTGAACTGGGCACACATCTCAAGGAAAAAAGGAGGCTGAAGGAAAGATAAATTGAGGGGTCGAGGGTCAGGAGGATACACAACTCTCATTGACCAAGAGAGATGAAGGAGGGTGCTTGGTTGAGGAAGAGGGCAAGAGCAGAGCTGAGAGACGGGTGCTATGGCTGGGTTGAATCTGCAGAGAAGAGCAAGGTCGTACAACAAGCACAAATCAACAAGAAAAGAGGTTGTACCAGAGGCCATACAACAACAAGAAAAGGGCCAATTTTGGCCGAATCACATTAACAGAAGAGGGTCGAAACTTAGGGGCCATACAGGCCATTTTTCTGAGCAAAAGAGGATCGAGGAGAGACGTATAGGCCGTATTGTACAGGGTCGTACATGGCGCACTTTGCTAGGCCGTACTATTGGAAAGTGAGCTGATTTTTGCTGTAAGAAAATATGATTTTTCTGTTGTAATTTTATCTTTCCTCTGAAGCCAATAAAGCCCCTCCTTTGTTGGTTTTCCCCACACTGGGGTTTCCAGGGTATTTCTGGTATTGTCCATTTTATGTGTTTGGTTTTCTGAATGTTTTTCTGCTGTTGTTTTGGTTAAATAACTCAACTATAATATTTATATATAATTTTCCGAGTTTTATCAACATTGATTAAATTTTGGGTAGATAAAATTATTGGCAGAATATTCTGGTTGTTGAGTTATAGGAAATTAACATGGTATCGGAGCTTAGCCTCTAAGTACAGAATGAGCCAACTCTTTTGTTGTGCAGACCAAGGTGTGAATGAGCAAGGGGACAAGTTACTAGAAAGAGTGAGAGTCAGAGCAGTTGACTTAAATGGCCAGTGTAGGCTTGAGGTTTGAAGATACGTTGGAAGGGGCCTCAAACTTCAATTCATGGAGGGAGCAGATGGGTTTGCTGTCGGAGGAAAATGGATTGTGGGAGATTGTTGTGTTGAAGTTTTACTTATACAGCTAGCAGTTAAGGTTCTTCTTTATTATTATAATCATTTAGCACATTAGATGCATAAATAAGATCACTGAAAGAGAGGCAATAACAGAAACAATAGAGACACAGATTATCCTAGGAAACCCTCGTGGGGGAGAAAACCAAGCAAAAACTTCCTCAAGATAGATAGACCAAAGACCGAACAGAAGATTCTCCTCTACTCCTTCACTACGAAGAGTAGCGCACTACTTAACCAAGAATTACCAAGAGATAGACCAAAACCCTCCTTGACATCACCCCTAGTTGCAATAGGTTCTCCTCCAAGACTTGCGCACTGAAGAGCTGAGTATTCAGTGTGTAAAAATGAGGCGTTGGCCTCTCTTATAAATAGTGGTCTAGCCAACCTATAATTAGGTTAGGGCTGACCTGTCACTTTACCCTCTTAAAATACATTTAGATGTCAAGGCACAATAGAGCCGACTTTTACTAAGGAAAAAATAGGGCCTAATTAAATACAATATAATAATATTATTCAACTCTCTCTCAAGTAGAATATTCTTCGAAGTTATAATATTTCAACACCCCCCCTTAATAAGAAGGGTATTCTACTGACAACATTAATAACAACTAGCTGGACTCAATACATCATCAAGAGGAGGGGACATCATCATCAACATCGGGAATATTGTCGGTCATATCTATAGGTCATCAGAAGTTTTTTTTTCATCATCAACATCAGTGGAAACTAAACATCATCATCATCTGCAACGCGGAGCTGGAGTAACTTCATCATCATCAACAGCATGAAGCTAGAACATCAACGTTATCAACAACACGAAGCTGGCACAACAACATCATCAACAACATGAAGCTGGAACATCAACATCAATATGTGGCAACAGAATGAAGCAGGTGCATCAACAACATCTATGGTACTCCGATAGAGCGTCCTTACCGAACCTGTAGGATCTGCCCAAAAATCATAAGATTCCCTAGGATATAGAATCCTAACTGAGCTACCACAATGACCACAACTGGCATATACATGCACAGGTACTCTGACAGACCGTCCTTACTAGACCTTTGAGATCTGCCCAGAGATGATCAGTGCCCTAGAATATAAAATCCTAACTGAGCTACCAATTGTTGGTCAGGATACCATAGTATCATCAGCATCACTCCCCCTTTCGAGGGAGTTCCTTTTGGACTACACCAAGCTTGTCTTGGAAGTACTCAAACTTCACACGAGACAGAGGCTTAGTCAACACATCTGCAACCTGCTCATCTATGCCAACATATTGGAGCTTTACAGCTCCCATCTACACCATCTCACGAATGTAGTGATACCGGATCTCTATGTGCTTCATCTTACCATGGAACATTGGGTTCTTTGTCATCTTTATGCAACTTTGGCTATCACATAGAATCATGGTAGCTTCCATCTCCAAATCGAACAACCTGTCAACAACTTCCAAAGCCATATGGCTTCACAACTGGCGGAACATGCTGCAATGTACTCCGCTTTTGCCGTGCTGAGAGAAATACTGGACTGCTTCCTACTTTGCCATGAAGTCATGGCTGACCCCAAATTGAAACAACATCCTAAAGTGCTCTTTCTATCTGAAGCACTTCCAGCCCAATCTGAATCAGTATAACCATACAGTCTGAAGTCATGATCTCCAGTATAACATAGACCATAATCCAACATACCCTTAAGGTATCTCATCACATGCTTTGCAGCTACAAGGTGAACACGTCTAGGCTCCACTAGATACTGACGCAAGGTGTTCACAACAAAGTATATATCTAGCCTGGTATTCGTTAGATACATCAACGAACCAATCATTTGTTTGTATAGAGTAACATCAATTATTTATGACGAAGTATCAGCCAATAACTTCAGATTCGTCTCCATAGGAGTGCATATGGCTCTGCAGTCCATCATGTCGAATCTCTTCAGAATTTCCACAGCGTACTTTCCTTGATCAAGGAAAATCTCTTCTGGGCTCTGCCATACTTCAAGGCCTAAGAAATAGTGCATCAGGCCTAGGTCCTTCGTTTCAAATTCAACGACAAGCTTCTTCTTACAATCTGTGATGAGATTTTCTTTCTCTGTCAAGAACAAATCGTCCACATATAGCAGCAATATAATTGGTCCATCATTCTCAATCTTGAAGTAAAGGTTGGGATTAGCTTTACTCTTGGTAAAGCCCAAGCTCATCAAAAAACTATCAATCCTTCCAAACCAAGCTCTTGGAGCTTGCTTCAAACCATACAGAGCCTTCTTCAACTAGCAGACATGAGTCTTCATGTCCTGTACTTCGAAACCAAATTTTCACATCACATTGTACCAACCTGCTACACTTGCTCAGTTGCAACTCAATCTACATAATCATGTGTTGGTTCTATGTGCTTTCTGCAAAGCACTATTTGTCTCACTGCTTGAGAGTATGTCCTCTAATTTTTCTGCAACTGTTCCTCCTGGAACCGGGACTCTGCACTTCCAGCTACTTTTTCTAAAGCTGAGAATGACTGTTCTATTCTCACTGTAGTTATTGAACTCTTAGAGTAGCTCCTCTATTCTATCATGGCAACAACTTCATCTGAAACTGAAGGTAGCTTTTCTTCTTTCATGGTGGAAACTCAATCTCAAATACAGGGACTTCTCCTCTGAATCTCATACTGTATCGGAATCATGGTTGTTTTGGCTATCTTCATGAACACTAGAACTATTTCTTCGATTACTAGAGCAAGTGTCTTGTCATAGTCTTCTCCCTCTTGCTGGGAGAATCCTCTGGATACAAATCAGGCTTTGTACATCTTTATACTGTTATCTGCAACATGCTTGCTCTGTTAAACCAATCTTGGAAGTCACTATTGACATCCCTTCTACTCTCAAGGAAAAATCCATATCCCAATCCTTCTGACTGGCTTCCTCCTCTGTCACTAAAACAAGGGAATCCTCCCAAGAGATTTCACATCTCCTAGAAGTCTTTGAAGCTACGATCTAGTCTTCTCAACTCATGGTATCTGTCTATCTGTCCTGGAAGACGTCTCTTTTTCCCATCTGATCTTCTTTGAGATCGGGTTCACTCTAAGTCTCCATGCTCTTTTTGAAGTTTGACTCCCTCTGAGTCTATATAATCTTTGGAGCCATCTACTCCCTCCGATATGTCTCGTCAATGCCATATGTCTTTGCATCCTGTAATCGTCACTATAGCTCCCTCAAGGTTATCACCTATGACCTGCCCGAAACAAGAACAACAAGGGAAAAACCGTAGACAAGAATAATACTCTTTATAATAATAAAAACAATAGTGAGAACAATCGTCACAGAAGCTCCTTTAGAGCTATCACTAGTGACCTGCTTGAAACAACGGTAAAAATTAAGAAATAAAATAATAAGGAATGAGAGAAACACTCTTCTATTGTTGTGATCAATCAATCCTCCATGGTAACCTAGAAACAAAACAAGAAGTTTCTCCTAGAGGAGATGTTAGTTATATCTAGTGAATGATTACAGTAAGCATTTATCTCAATAGTGCTCACATGCTACCAAGTATTCAATAATAAAGCTTTCAAAGCTTGTTATCACAACTATAGTGTTTAGCAGTTATCAAACTTGATATATGCAAATTTGAATCTTATCAATTTAATCAATCAAACCTGGAACCTGGAGTCTTGTCCTCAAGAATGAGTGTTTTTTTTTTTTTCTTCCGAGTCTCCTTCACTCAAGATGACAAGTATTTTCTTCAACCTATTCTTTGTACTAAGACAATATGCTATCTTGACAGAAATTTGAGTTAGGGAATAGCCTCTATAATCTCAACTTTAATCAATCTAATACTTTGACTTTAATTTTGGCCAATGGTTAGTATGATAACTTCAACAGATCAAAATGCAACCTGGATATTCATAAGACCACAATAATGTCATAACAAGTTGATGCATATCAAAGTAATCAAACCTAGGGTGCATAGTTCCTCTGAATGTGTTGGATCTGAGAGCCTTCTCGATCTATGATTGTTTCTTAGACAAAAGATAATTTCTCCTGCAAGTACCCTTTAAAATAATGATACAGTTTAAACATATGTAAGTACATACCTCTGACAACATCGACAGGTAGTGGCACCATCCGACGGCAGCGGAAAGCAATAATGAACCCTTAAAACTCCAAAGGTGCTTCAACTTGTAACTTAAAGTTACTTGGAGATTTGCTAGGGTAAGACGCACTAAGACAATAAAAATCAGTCCCAACACTTCACAAAAACTTTCACTACAAGTGGTACTGCAGCTGGTGTTGGCACTGCAACTCGCATGAAGGAACTGGCACGAAGGAACCAACACTACAACTACAGCTTGATACTGCAACTGATACTGCAACTGCAACTGATATTGCAACTGCAACTGGTACTTCAACTGAAACTTAGGGTTTTATGAGGAAACCCTAATTTTTTCAAACTTCAAAGTTCGGAATTCTGATCCAGGGACTAGATGCACCATCCTAGGGAAAACTCCTAGATGTGGTTACTTCCCCCAACGTCCTCCTTAAATAGGGAAAATGTCACACTTAGGGTTTATGCAGAAACCCTAATTCTGCAGCAACTGCAATACTGAAAACTGGATTGTGAGTTGGTCTCTTTCAGGCCTGCTCTGATACCATGTTGAAGTTTTACTTATACAGCTAACAGTTACAGTTCTTCTTTATTATTATAAACATTTAGCACATTAGCTGCATAAATAAAATCATTGAAAGATAGGCAATCATAGAAACAATAGAGACACAGATTATCCTGGGAAACTCTCATGGAGGAGAAAACCTGACAAAAACTTCCTCAATATAGATAGACCAAAGACCAAACAAAAGATTCTCCTCTACTCCTTCACTAGGAAGAGTAGCGCACCACTTAACCAAGAATTACCAAGAGATAGACCAAAACCCTCCTTGACGTCAACCCCAGTTGCAGTAGGTTCTCCAAGACTTGCGCACTGCACAGCTCAGAAGTGAGTGTGTACAAATGAGGTGTTGGCCTCTCTTATAAATAGTGGTCTGGCCAACCTATAATTAGGTTTGGGCCGACCTGTCACTTTACCCTCTTAATTTACATTTAGCTTTCAAGGCACAATAGGGCCGAATTTTACTAAGGCACAATAGGGCCTAATTCAACTCTCTCTCAGGTAGAATATTCTTCGAAGTTACAATATTTCAACATGTTGAAGGGAAAGCAGTACTTCTCGTTGATCTAGCACAACAACCAACCCATCTCAAGAAGGATGTGAAGACAAGGAGGATCATTGTTGATGGAGTCAAAGACCACATTATTCCTCATATGTCTGGCAAGAAGACAACTAAGGATATGTGGGAGGCCCTAGTGAAACTGTACCAGTTTGATAACCAGAGCAGAAAGATGTTGCTCAGAGAGAAGCTGAGAAGCATGAAGATGGCCAAAGGAGAGTTAGTGGTTACATACCTCACCAAGTTCACTTAGATCAAAGATGAACTAGCAGTTGTTGGAGAGACTATGGACGAAACAGAACTGGTGAGGACGGCCTTGAATGGCTTCACCAAGCAATGGGAAGTGTTTGTCCAAGGAGTGGTGGCTCGAGAGAAACTCCCTGATTAGAAGAGGTTATGGGATGTGACTTCACCCAAGAGGAGCTGCGAGTTGATTCCTCACAAGCTAGGGAGTCAAAGAGTGAAGAGGAGGAGAATGTTGCTCTTCATGCGAAGAAGGGAAGTGGAGGAGGTTCCAAGGACATGAGCAAAGTGAAATGCTTTGCATGCACAAGACTAGCCACTATGCAAGCCAGTGTCCCAAGAAGAAGAAGGAGGCATAGGTCGCAGCATCAACATCCACTGAGATAGATGATTTTGCTGAGAAATTCGAGGAGGAATTTTCTTTGATCTATTTTCTTTCGAGCAACAATTTTGCAGAGTGTGAGGACATTGGGGCATGGATCGTGGACAGTGGATCATCTTTCCATATGACAGGGATGACGTCGATGTTCCTTAGTGTTTCAAAGATAGGCTTAGACTTGCATGTGAGAAGTGGGGCTAGCACCATGCATGCAGTGAAGGGGGTTGGATGCATCAAATTCCAAGTAGAGTCAGGAGGTTCTCTGGAGGTGGCTGAGGTGTTATTTGTTCCAGAGTTGAATTTGCTCTCAGTATCATCCCTAGAGGATGACAGATATAGTGTAGTGTTCCAGAGGGAACAAGTGCTTCTATATTCAGAGTGAGCGACCTTGGATGCGGCAGTGAGGCTTGGGATCAAGGAGGGCATGATGTACAGGGTGTTGGGACATCCTGTAGTGGAGTGGCAGGGGATCTTGGATTGTAGATCAGTGTCAGAGATCGAGTCTAGTGGACCAGTGGCTTCATCCAAAACTATCAAGATTGTTAGTTGGTATGACATGACATTGATGGATGAGGAGAGCAGGTTATCAAATCAAAGTGCAACATAGGTCGCAGGAGGGTCTTCCAATTCAGAGGGAGCAGTTACAACAACAACAAAAAAATTGATGGGGTCAGAGATTGATCCAGGTGGAGACACCTTCCTCGCTAAGAGGGAGTGTTAGTTTTTATATCTTAGAAGGTGTCTCAGCATGGGCCTAAGTGTCATAGGCATGCTGATGGACACATTAAACTACCCAGATCAGATAGGCATGTTGAGATTTGTACCTTGGGAGGTGTTCCCCATGTGTTTTTGACCTCCTTAGCACATGAGGGAAGGACATGACACTTTGTACCTTGTACTTTTGTCTATTTTCACTTTGACTTTGGCTAAAGTGAAATTTGGTCACTTTTGGCATAAAGTGATTATTAGTTCACAAAGGGGTGAATTTGGAGACATAAGTGGACTTAAGAAACTTAACCCAAAGTGGGCTTGTAACTTAAATATGTTTGGGGAGATCTCAACCATCGATTAGATGGAAGATGAGATGATCTCAACCATTCATATTTTAGGTTTCCTAATTGATGTCTAAGTGGGGCGCAAAGGGAGAAGGAGGGTGCATTCTTCACTTAGTGTTTTGCTTGTTGAGAGAGGAGCACTTGAGATATGGAGATGAGGTCTTTTGCATGAGGATGCTTGAGGGAGGCCACTAGCTTTCCTTGTTGGAGGCTTGGAGATGCTTGCTTCATTTATTTCTTGGAGCTATTCTACTTCAGAGAGGGGCGCACTAGCTTGGCAAGCTGATTCATTCCTGGTAGAATATCTAGCCATCAGATTGCAGTGAGGTCAGTTGCAGAGTGAGGACATCTACTGGAGCTTCATTCTTGTGGAGCGGTTTTCAGATCTGACATCACAGTTAGCAGTTAGAGCGGATTTTGTGGTTCTGGTAGTTTGCATGAGGGGCACACCATTTTGGGGCGCATATGTTGATGTAGAGCTTGTTTATCAACTTAGCTGGAGTTGCTATTGTATCAGGTTCTTCCATATATTGTGTTTACTGCAACCCTTCTTCTTCTTTTCCTCATATATACATTCACATTCAAACTAGTTTTCCCCAGGGGGGTTTTGTCCAGGGTCATGTTGACCAAAAATACCTGTGTCTACAAATGCATGTATTAGTTCTTAGATCTGTTCATTTTCAGCAGTAAACGATGTTTAGGTGTGTTATGTTTATTTTGAGATGCATGTGCTAATTTGTGGTGACAAAAACGACATGCTAGAGCACCCAAAATTGAGAGCATAATCGTAACAAATCAGCAAAGTGTATTTGGACTGTTGGCTGTTATAAAACAACAGAAAACTAATTAATTTACGGTTGAAACTTAGAGCCTTTCTTTGGTCAAAGACAGACCAAGAAGGCAAGCTGATAGGACCTGGAATTTTCACATGGTATCAGAGCTTCGGTGGCTGATTTTTTGGACAGTTGGGACAGCATTTTGAGTGGCTGTCAAATACTTCTTTCTGGCAGATTTTGAGAACAGCCATTGACTCATTCAGTGGTTGTTAGAGGGCAGAATTTTTCAGAGGGTTGTTGGGCAGTTTGGACACTTGGAGATCAGTCTCTTTTCACACCTACGCAATAGGAGTGAGGCTGATTTTTGTGACCTCTTTTCACACCCATTTTGTTGGGAGTGAGGTCAGATTACATTGTCTCTTTTCACACCTGTGGTGACAGGAGTGAGACAGTCTTTTCCTTGGCAGTATGAGCATCAGTTGGGGATTGCAGATTGGCAGAGATGTCAACATCTCAGATGCGAGTTGAGGACAGGCTAGCTGGGGCTAGCAATTGGTCGTCTTGGAAGGCGAGGATGATCTTCGTCTTGGGGGACCTTGAGCTATGGGATATAGTCGAGGCAGTTGTTCCCCCCATTCCTGTCACTGCTCCCGTCTTGGTGGCAGAGTTCAAGAAAAGGAACAACAATGCGAAGAGGACTATTTGTGACACAGTCCAGGATCACATTATACCCCATTTGACGGGGAAGGCTTATGCATATGAGATGTGGGCATCTTTATGCAAGCTATATGAGAGCTCCAATGAGAACTGGAAGATGGTTCTTCATGACCGACTCAGGGGCATTCGCATGCTCAAGGATGAGTCGGTAACTTCATTCCTTGGTAGATACACTCAGATCAAAGATGAGCTTGGAGCCGTCGGCGAGGTTGTTGAACCTAACTCTTTGGTGAGGCAAGCTTTGAAGAGCTTCACCAAACCGTGGGGTCCATTTGTACGTGGCATAGTTGTCAGAGAGGTCATGCCTACATGGGAGAGGATGTGGGATGACTTCGTCCAGGAGGAGATCAGATTAGCATCAGAGGCTTCTGGAAAGAGGCAGCAGCAGCAAATTGGTCAGGGTGAGGAGGATCTTGCTCTTTGGTCAAAGGGAAAGAAGAAGGTCGGCCGAGGTGGTCGGCAAGGTCCCAAGTCTGGGGGCCAACCACAGAGGAGTGGAGGAGTAGAGAGCAACAATGGTCAGGGCAGTGGTCAGGGTAGAGATATGAGCAAAGTGAAGTGCTTTGTTTGTAAGAAGTTCGGGCACTATGTTGGACAGTGTCCGAACAGGAAGAAGAAGAAGGGTGGTACAACGGCTACAACAGAGGAGGCAGACTTTCAGACACAGTTTCAGAGAGAGTGTGTTTTTCATACATTTTGTAGTTTGGTTGAGTCATCACCATGTATTTGGTATATTAATAGCGGGGCATCGAGCCATATGACTGGAGTTCGAGAGCATTTTTCTAATCTCAGAGGCCCTGAGGTCAGGATGGATATTTCTCTTGGAGATGATAGAGTAGTCACAGTTGTTGGGATTGGCACAGTTGCTTTTAGGAGAGAGAGCTTGCCACCTATATCATTTACTGATGTTCTTTTCGTCCCTGGGATGAAGAACTTGATTTCAGTTTCCACCCTCCAGGATAGAGGTCTTGAGGTATCATTTAGAGGCACTGAGGTACTGATTCATCCTCGGGGGTCTTCGCTAGACTCAGGACAGGTGATTGGAGTGAGAGATGAGGATTTGTACAGATTACTTTTTCAGCCACTTCTTGCATTGGTGGCTAGTAGCGACAGCAGCAAACAGTTGTGTGAGTTATGGCATCGCAGGATGGCCCACCTACATCATGGGGTTCTTAGAGGACTAAGAGAGGTTGTGATCGGAGTGCCACAGATCAGCATAGAGCATCAAGATGTTTGCAGAGGGTGTGCGCTTGGCAAGTTTGCCAAGGCATCGTTCCCCAGCAGTGACACCAGGTCAGCTGGGATACTAGATTTAGTACACACAGACGTGTGTGGGCCCATGACTCGGAGGTCCTTGAGTGGTTGTGAGTATTATCTCACATTTATTGATAACTACTCGAGGAAGACTTGGATCTATTTCCTGAAGGCCAAGAGTGAGGTCTTCACGCGGTTCCAAGAGTTCAGAGCTCTTGTGGAGAACCAATCGAGAAAGAAGATCAAAGTCGTACAGTCAGATAACGAGGGAGAGTATTCCTCGAGACAGTTTGTAGACTTTTGTGCACAGCATGGCATCAGGAGACAGATGACCGTAACTTACAACCCCCAGCAAAACAAGGTTGCCGAGAGGAAGAACCGGGCCATTACCGGTGCAGCAAGATCCATGCTGCATGATCAGAGTTTGCCTTTGTATTTGTGGGCAGAGGCATGTGCTACTGTAGTTTATCTACAGAGCAGAAGCCCCCATAGGATTTTGGGGAAGATGAATACTGAGGAGGCCTTCACTGATAGGAGGCCCGATGTCGAGCACATCAGGATATTTGGGTGCTCGACTTT
>SNQJ01S0000787.1:367022-395074 GCA_010110895.2 Picea sitchensis | reverse complement strand
GTGTCTCTTGTGAATGTGTATTTCTCAGTGATCTTGTTCTTATGATGCTCTTATCTATTGAAATGCAAAGAACTATAATAATGGCATAAACATTAACACCGAGAACTAAAGAAACACATCAGGAGGAACATGAAGATTCCAAGAAAGAAAGAGAAGCCAGAACAACCAATCATTGTATTAAGAATCACAAGATTACCAGCATGATATGAACTCACTAAAAGAAATCAACTGAAAGTTGTGATGAAGAACAGTGTATATATGCAAGCATTGCAAGATCCAGAACTAAGGGTTCTCCCAAATGGAGGGAGAAGACTATGATGATTACTTGTTCCAGCAAATCAGACATGCCTCTACACGAGTCATTATATCATCCGCAATATCCATGGGCTGGAGTTCTACATCAGATGAATGTAAAGAATGTTCTCCAGAAAAATTGAATAAAGAGCGTATGAAGAGCAACCTCAAGACTTTGAGGCATAGACCCTTGTATAGTGTAGAGAACCTCCAGTGTACAGCAAAAGCGTGGTGAAGATTCTCTATAACAGAGATATTATATCAGAATGATTACTCAGAAGATCAGGATGATGGATTGCCAATCCATGTCAAAGATCTCATGATGACAGAAGAAGTGCCACATGGATATGTTCCAGTTTGACTCTTGCCACGATATTGTGAGCTAGCAAAACGAATCCAACAATGATATACCTTATTAACCAGAGTTGCATGAAGCCTTCAGAAGAAAACCAGTGTTCCAGACCGAAGTACATTTGAAATCAAGCATTACATTATCCGTGATGAAGTCCAGAAAGGAGAAAGCGGTTCTCCAATACATATCTCCACAGATGAGCAGTTAAGCAGACATTTTGGTAAAAGCTTATGTTCAAAATGAAAGAGTTTGCGTACTCAAGCTAGAGCTTGTGGAGATGACTTCCTTATTGAAAAAGGAAGAGATGACTCCCAGGTTGGGAGGGAGCATTGATGTATTATTGACTGATGGACAGTCATTTTTCAGTTCGAAGAATGGTCCAGGATGAGCAGATTCTTTCCTGCTCGGAAAGTGGATTGAGATTTCTGAAGGACAGCGATTTCCCATTGTGGTTAACATGGGAAGTGGTCCTAATTGTTGATGTACCATAAACAACGACTTCCCATTGTGGTTAACATGGGGAGTGGTCTAGGGAAGTCTCTCTTCTTGAGGGTTACTCAAGAAGACTGGCCCGCCTCGCCGGACAACAATTTCTCATTGTGGTTAACATGAGGAATGGTCTGTTTTGGAGGTTGGTACAGGACAGTCTTTTCCTCTTGTGGTTAACAGAGGAAATGGTCCGGACAGTCATTCCTTAGGGTGTATTCATTCTCTCCAGGTTGCACTTTGTTTATGCCAGAGGAATGGCCCAGGGTGGGGAATGGTCCAAGCTCAGCAATCAGGGACAGGCATTCCTTAGGGCAGATTCATTCTCTCCAGGTTACACTTTGTTTAGTGTCGGAGGAATGGCCTAGGGTGAGGAATGGTCCAGGTTCATAAATCAGAACAATCATTCTTCCTTGTTTGAGAAGAATAAGGCAGATAGACCATCGTTGATGTTCTACTCTGAGGGAAAATATTCTTTCAGATCTCACAGATGTGAGTGAAAGATTGGCCCAGATGATTCAGTTTATATCATAACATTGTTTCTGTGCAGGTTGATATCAGATGATTGTTATAAAGACTGTATGACAGTAGATGTATACTACTGTGGTGGATGTGTTCCATTGTTCGTGACTATACCTAACTGATCAAGTACTTGTTTGCTACTTGGTGTGGTAGTGTACCACTGGATTGTAGTTATGTACTACTATGGATAGACACAGTTGTGTTCTATTTTGTTCTGATTATCTTGAAGACTATCAGCAATTTGGTAAATGATTATCAGCCAGATGAATGATTAAAGGACAAAGATTTCCCAGACGAAAAATGGTTCAGAACATCTACTCTTCTAGGACATATGTCCAGATTAGAAGAATGGCTCTTGTATCACTCTGTGGTGTGAGTGACTTATCCAGCATCATGTCTGATTACTCAGATGGAGTATGGTTTTGAAAGATGATGCAGCTGATGACACTAATGCTAATGATGATGCTCATGATTTAGTCATGAGATAGTCTAGACGACTATGTTGATGCTACCGGGTGAATGGTATGTTTTTGTGCTCAAGACCATTACCTATAATACCTCCCTAGCTAGGAGGGAGTGTTGATATTATGGTAGTTGTGGGAGGTATTTACCTCCACGTGTAAACCTGACAAGAATAGAATTCTTCGAGAAGCAAGAAGAAACCCTAATGAGTTGGCTAATAACCCTAGAAGACTTGTTGGCTCAAGAAGATAATTTGTATTAGGTTATTAGCCTCCAAGAGAAGAAGTTGGCCAAAAGAAATAATAATATACTGAACAGATAGTTACCCAGAATGAGAAGTCGACCCAGGCAGTTAGCCAGAATTACTATAAATACAGGAGGCCAGTCTTCATTTTGGCAGGCAGTCTCAAAATTGCAGAGCAACACTTGTGCGCACTGCAGTGCCCAGTTTTGTGCGCAAGTTTCAGGAGAGTTGCCAGTGTAGCTGCTGCAACTAGCAGTTATGTTTTGGCTTGGAATATCTCTTGGCTAGGGTTTGGACTATCTGATCAGCTCTTGTTGGTGCGCTACCCTTTGTTTGGCTATCTAGCCTAGGGTTTGCTTCCGGAGTGATTCTCTGTCAAGGTTAAGGTGCTCGGAGGGTGGCTTCGGCCTATGGTTGGGTGACAATAGAGATATTGTCAATGGTAAAACGAACGCATCCATTATATTCTAACACTCTCGACACTCCATATCTACAACCTGAGGGCCTCGAGACATCATCTCCTTAATTATCCACAAAATGGGGATAACACAACCCATTGCCATTATTAATTGCCTATTCATAACTTTTCAAAAAAAACATGCCCCTTAAAATCTCATTGACTCGACGACATTGACATTATCATTAAACTTTTTTTCATTATTTTATTATAAAGACACTTTTGGATATTTTAATTGACTTTATTTATAAAGTCATTATCATCAAAAAAGAAATTTGGATTATATTACATTATATATATTTCATTTTTGTTATTATTTATTTATTCATTAATCAAAAGGAGTCTACCAGAAAGAACGTAAAAACCCAAAAACGGTTAACAACAACAAATTAAAAGTGGATGTAACCAAATATAGAGATGAAGTCAACGTTGTAAGGTATCGACTCAGCAACATGGAAAAATCACAAAAAGACATGAGTGACAAAATCGATAAATTATTATACGGCAAAAGCAAAATTGACAAGTTGAGACAACAAGGGCAAAGATTATTGGAACTCTCTGAAAGTTGATGGGACAAAGAACTGCATAAACAGGATAACGATAAAAATGAAATAGACAAAAGATTGGATGAACATAGCGAAAAAAATGAGCAATTAACTAAATGGATAGATGCATTATTTGCAGAACCCCTAACTTACCGAAGACCACCGCAAAGTCCAGAATCGCAAAATTTAGAAGATCAAGTACACCAGGAAACACCAAAGATAAATTTTTCAAGAAATATGCACAAATTTCAAGACAAAGATTACCAGAAGCTTAAAAACGAGTTACCGAAATACGATGGCCATGACCATAGAGAAGTTGTCGTTTGGATCAAAAAAATGGATGGTATTTTCGAATCAAACCCTCTGTTGGGTGAATGAGAGAAAGTAATGACGACATCAAATAGTTTAGAAGGAGAAGCTTATGACTAGTACCTATGGTGGTCCAGAAAATGTGACACTCATTCCACTTGTTCCTTCCATTGGAAAAGCTTCACAACTTCCCTACTAATAAGGTTCCATGATGAAGAGGACGATGAGTTGTATAACAAGTTCGTACATCTTAAACAGAAGGGAAACGTAAACAATTATCGCACGAATGAGAACTTTTGGCAACAAGGAAATCATAATGTCTTTGAGCACTTAATTGTTTGACATAGTAATCTTTCATGCACATGCCTAGGTGGCTCGTTTATTGATTGGATTCACTTATCATGATGTTATGACATGACATCCTTGTGTTGATTTTTCACAGTGTTTTCTCACCCTGCAATTTATCCCAATCCCGGTTTCAGTCTCTCCTTATCACTCCAAAATGTTTAATGCCCTTTCCCAATATTAATGAAATTTGCAAACATTAATATGCATAAAATTTCGAAAGTGTGTATAAAATTTGGTAAGAATTTTAGTGAAACCACATAAAATATAAATGGAAAATCACTTCAGTAAACTTGTAATAAAAGGCTTCGGAAATTAAGGCCGGCAAGCACACATTTAATGACACAATAAATTTTGGTCAAATCGACCACCGGAAAACCCGATTAATATTGGGAAAACCAGTGAGAGGAGTTCTTCTTATTTCTTCAAATTATGGAAATTACATGATAAAATAAAACCAATAGCATTTACTTATCTCTTCCCTGGATTTCCGTGCTTGAAGAATATACAGGAGCCAACGGTACCCAACCTTTCGAAATCATTGCTAAGCGGTATGCGGTTTTGGAAAATCGTGCCCAAATTTTAATGCAACTGTACAGCAATTCGTCTGGGTATGCGGATCATTAATCGCTTATACGCAGCGAAAGCGTGTTGTTACGGAGTGTATGCCAGTGCGAGAAATGCAATGGTACCAAATCTGTACCGTCTGGTTATTTGAAATGCGCTAGCGCCTCGATTTTCGTGCCCAGCTTTGCCTTGAAGATCGTGCCTCCTCTTTGCTGCTTTTTCCTCTTCAGAAAATAGAAACCATTCTTCTGTTCTTGCTCTCTCTCAACCTCTCAATCTCTCAATCTCTCAAAGAAAGAATGACTTCTCATTTTGCGCTTTTCCTCCTTTAGAATCCCTAAGTGACTTTTAAGGACTTCCCCTTTTGATCCAAAGGGCTCACATTGCCCAAGATCAGCGGTGAGTGAAATGCTCCATTAAATTCCCGCTGGCCCCAATTTCACTCACCTAACTTAAATAAAAACCCACTTGGTGCTTTAAGTTCCTATATGCGCTTTCACTCTAATTTAAAGAGTTCGCACACCACTTATTAAGTGACTTTATGAAAAAGACCACTTTTAAGTTGTGGACCAAATTCCTAGGTAAAAGATTAAAACTACATAGGAACCACTTGTTCGAGGTACAAATCTTCATTAAAATTTAACACTCCCTCTTACCAGGAAAGTGTCCGTCACCACCAACTTGTCCACAGGAATGAACATACTTGCCGTGGTAAGGCCCATTCAAAATATCAGCTTCACGCTCCATCGTTAGCACAAACTCAAACTTCCACCGATTACCCCTCGAGACATAGTCACGTATGGGAATGATATCCGAATCTCAATATGCCCAGATCCGCATCATGAAATCTTGCGTTCTCCGTCAGCTTGATGCGACTCTGATTGTCCGCGGTAAATCATGATTGGGATCCAAACAGTCTACCAGAATAGGCTAAACAACTCTTACTTGAAGCCATATTTTCACAACAAAGCCCGGTTAAGTACCCGCATACTACGCGCCTCGGAAGAAGGAAGAACTGATTACTCGACTTACGCTTCCGTGAACCACTGACTTAGCTGCCAGACCCAGTCAAAGCGACATCCAGAAATTACTCTTCCGTCCGGAAACACCTGCCCAATCAAGTGCAGTAGCCTGCCGGTCCTCACCCATCTCCGGACATACTCGGTCCAAAGTCTAATGTGCAGGTAGCGAAGGGCGTGTTTGCAATGACCGATTATTTTGCACAGGTTCCACCATGAGGCGGCTCAGGTGTGGTACAAAACATATATATCTGGTCGAGTGTTAACCGGATACATCAAAGAACCAATCTATTTGTGTTGATATAAAGTAAGCTTAGAGGTTCTGGAGAAGTTGAAGTGCTGATCTTCTGCCATTTGGTGATCATAGGAGTGGACATGAGTTTGCAATCACCCATGTTGAACATGCTAAGTATATCAACTGCGTAACTGCCCTATCCCAGGAAGATATGCCCCCTCCTCCTGCCATACCTCAACCCGAAATAGTACATCGATTAATGTCCACCGCTTCCTTATCCAAACTGGAAACAGCAAGATCCCTCTTGCAACCCTCAATCAGTCTCTACATACATGTGATGAAAGATCATCCACATGAGAACGGAATAAGTGGCTCACCCCAATCCCACAATGCTAATAGAGTTCACATCCGACTCACTCCCTCATTAAGTAATGTAGCAAGTAAGTATCAATGCATGGGCCACCAAGCTCTTTGGAGCTTGCCGGTCCATCTGATTGCGCTTCGGCACACATGAAGTCCAGCTCATGTACCCTGGTAATGCTGCTCAATGTACACCTCCACATCTATAAAGCCATTCCGAAATGCGGTCTTCACATCAATACGATGGATCTTCCAACCCATCTAACGCAATGGAAACCGTGATCGATAGATGAATATCCCAGCAGATGCAGTCTCACGCCAGTAATCCGCTCCCTCTGCACCCGAAAGAGATCACTCTAGCCAGGAGCCTTGTACTTCTCAATCTGCCATCGCAGCATGCTTGATCTTGTAGGGGCATCCGAGAGTAGCCATGATTTCCTCGGGTCGGCACCCACCTCCCGGGTATGTTCTCCAGCAGTGGAACAGCCACTCCTCCACCACATAGCCTCTCTCAAACCCCTGCTGGTTGGCGGCCTCCCTCATAGCTGAGGCTTCGGACTGCCGTGATCTTTTGGTCACCCACTTAGCCAGCCTTGAGCACAAGTCTCACGTTGGCCTACTCTCTCTGAAGTAGCTCTCTTGCGGTCCTCCAAAGATGCTCCTACGCCTCCCTCGAGGTCTCCACGGAAGCCACTTGAAACCTCTTCCCTGAAGGAACCTCACTCATACTCCAGAGAGTAGACTGCAGACCACGACCAGGTGCTCACCTGACCTGGCCTGTGCTGCGAACTTGTACTGTGCCTAGGAACCACGTACCAATGGCAGGCTGAACTGTCTCGAGTACCATGAGTGCCTACCAACTGAGTGGACTATCGTGAACCCCGATTAGGCGCCCTGTGGCGCCTGCCCGGTGCTCTGGCCGCCACTGTGGAACCACCACTGTGACCACAGCAACTCCGAACACAGCACCCTCACCGGCCCTCGGTCACGACCCACTGGCCACAGACCTGTCTGGGACTCCCCTGGCGTATTGCTGGGAGTCGGCTCTCTCTGATCTAACTCGTAATCTCAAGCGTCTTACGCTCCTCGGAGACTGCATCGATGAACCAACCACTCTCTTCAATGCGTTATTAGCAAATCCGTCACCTTAGAGGACCTCAACTTTGTAACCCACAAAGATGCCCTTCTGCGGTGGGTTCCATCTTCCCTCTCAACTCTTTGGGGATGAATGAATAGGTGACACAACCCAAAAATCATTAAATTATCCCCTTTGGGAAAAACACGCCCGGTGAAACTCATCCCGGATTGTCACATTCCCCAAAGCTCTATGGGGACTCTTGTTCTGTAGGTAAATTGCAGTAGCACTCACCTTTGTCGATAGGTAGAGAGGAAAACTCTGATTGTGTAGCATGGATCTTGTTGTACCGGTGACAGTCTGGTTCTTCCTCTAGGCAACTTCGTTCTGTTGGGGGTTGTAAGCTACAGTCATCTCTCTCTGGATTCCCTCTCTCACACAATAGTCATCAAAATCAGTGGAGGTATACTCCCCTCCGTTATCGACCTCAAACACCTGATCTTCTTCCCCATTTGGTTCTCAAGAGCTTTGAACTCTTGGAACAGCTTGAAGACCTCTCCCTTGGTATTCAAAAATTAGATCCAGGTCTTCACGGAATAGTCTAAATGATAGAACAAGACATAAATGAGGATAACCACTTCAGGAAGGAGATGATATCCTCCAGTAACATCCAAAACAAATTGAATCAAATCCAAGATCCTGATCTGTCACTAGCGAGAATGGAATATGGCATATTCGTCCATGGCATCCTCCTACAAACATCATCTTTGCTCAATCGCGGAAATTCAGCAGCCACAGTGAAATGTCCCTCGATTATCCTGTTCATCCTCCACGATACCAAATCCTCGCACAAATCTCTTTGTTGATGCGCAAAGTCAATGCTCAAGCGCACTGAAATAATAATAACACAGCCCACAACTTCACCCTCGACTCCGTCACTCTAGCAGAAGCAATGTTCCCTCCCTTGGGATACAAAGCACATGTCCCCTCGGATACTACCTCATAGCCCTCGATCCTCAATAGTAGAAGCTGAAACAAGGTTCCATGTCAAACATGGAACAGCCTAGAGATTATCGGTCGATTCCCGGAGGAGGAAGTGAGCTCCCTCTCACGAAAATGCCGGTCCACCGGTACTCTCGGTGCGATCATCACCAAGCTTCCTTCGGTCTATTTTCTCATCCCAGCTTTCGGCTGACTCGACACCGGTCATGTGGCGGGGCGCCACTATCAATGTACCAAAACTTCACAGAGGTGAGTGCTAGAAGACAACCAACAACTAAAGAGACTCGGCATGCTCAAACGTCAGGAACTCATCCTTCTTCTTTGAAGGCGCAAAGCATTCTTCTTATTCCCCTTCTTCCTCTCGATTAAATGGCACATAATGCCTGATGTTTGGCAAATTTGCTTGTCGGATTTTGCTCATATCCTTCTCCCCTTTCTTAGGCTTTCCCTTCTCATTGTGTCCTCCGGATTGCTCCCTCTTCTTGGTTTTCTTTCCTTTCAGCTTTAGCTACAAGTGCATTCTCCTCATCCTCATGCACACCAGACGAGCCAACAACATGCACATACCCTCTACGGGTCTCATCTATCTAAGAATACATCCACCAGCTATCGAGGAGGACTTTCCTAGCTTCTATGCCCTCCACGAACCACGGCCTACCGGTTTGGCCACGTTCAAAGTACATCCCTCACAAGCTCATCTTTAAGGGTATCCACCTCCCCATGACTCAAAGCTCATCTGTGATCAGAAGATAACATGTAGTGATTGGGACTTAGCGAATCGCTGATGCTCTTCAAGATTTCTCTCTAAGCACCATTTTCCAATTCTCATTGGAATTAGAAACTAGTTTAAAACATCCACATCTCATGTACATATGTCGTAGAAGACACATGAGGAATAATATGGTCCTTCATAGCATCGATATTATCCTCTTTGCTTTGATGTCCTTCTTGACTGAAGTCCGCGGTACGGATCGATTCGGAATAGCAACTCTGGGCAGCCGGTAGTGCCCTCAACGTATCCATAGCTCATTCTCACGAAATGGCAGCTTACTATCCTTACCTTCCATGAGATTAAAGTTAGCTGCCCGTAACCTATCCTCGAACTCAAACCTGTAGCCATGACTAAATTAACTCAAAGCGAGCCAAAATAACTGCGATACAGCGGTGAAACAAATTTCTGCCTCTTGTCCAGCCTCCTTGTCAAAGCGGTGAAATTTGATGAAGACAAATTTTGCAAATTCTGTTTTTTACTTACAGCCAACCAAGCTCGATACCATGTTGATTTTTCAGGTGTTTTTCCTCACCCACGCAATTATCCCGATCGGTTTGGTCTCATATGCTCCATAATGTTTAATGCCCTTTTCCCAGTATTAATGTAATTTACAAACATTAATATGCATAAAATTCCGAAATGAAATTTTGAGAACACAGCGAGCTGATAATCTTTTCAATGGTATGCGATAAAACTTCGGAAATTAAGGCGTAAACGCATTGACACAATGCAATTTTTGGTCGTCGACCCTCAGGAAAACTGATTATTAAGGAAGAGCCGGTGGAGAGGAGTTCTTCTTATTTCACCGTCTGCGGGAAATTACATGTGTAAAATAAAATAGCATTAAAATTACTTATCTCTTCCCTCGTTTTCCAGATAAAGAATATCTGAAGAAATTAGCGAACGCAGCACCGAAATACGTGCACAAAACTATTGCAATTGCGTCGTACGGTTGTGGTTACTGAAAATTGTCGATTGATTTTAATGCTGCAAGTACAGCGGCCCATCTGTTTGTACCTGCGGATCATTAAATGTCTCAGCCCCATACGCCTTGAAAAGCGTGTTGTTACGAGTGTATAGTGCGAAATTACAGCCAGCCATTACCGTCGTGCGATACGGATTATTTAATCTTCAGCTGCCACCGATTTTGCGTGCCCGACTTATTGCTTGAAACTTCGTTTTCTCTCTTTCTTTGCTCTTTTTTTTTTTTTTTTTTTTTTTTTTTTCTCTTTTTATTTCTCTCTCTCAATCTCTCAATTTCTCATTGAAAGAATGAATTCGTTTTTGGCCTTTTTCCTCCTTTAGAATCCCATTGGCTTTAGGTTTCCCTGTTTTGGTCAAGGGGCTCACATTGCCTGTGATTGAGAATAAATGCTCAAATTAAATTGCTTTTTATTTAATTTCCTCCACCCAACTTAAATAAAAACCCTCTTGGTGCTTTAAGTTCCTAAGTCACTTTTCACTTTCTATTTAGGATTCAAAAGCACCACTTAAAAGGAAGTGACTTTATGAAAAGACCCACTTTTAAATTGTGTAATTTAAAGTTCACTTTACCACTTATAAAGTGACTTTATGAAAAAGACCCACTTTTAAGTTGTGGACCACACTCCTAGGTAAAAGTTTAAAAACCCATAGGAACCACTTGTCCAAGGTACAAATCTTCATTAAAATTTAACACCTTGGAGGGCGTGGTTATTTGTCTTTCCAAGACCTAGTTGGCGGACAGTTTTGGAAGAACAAGCCTAGCTTGGGCTTCCATGGGGCTTGAAGCCCACAGGTGGATGCCAAGGGCCCGCATGTCGGATGAGAGAGATCAAACCTTGAAGTCCTAAAAGATGACTTGTACGACATAATCTAGACCTAGGGAAAGATCTACCCGATAGGACACCTCGTCAACCCTCCCATATTCAAGCTTGACAAGTCGCATAATGTCTTTGAGCACTTAATTGTTTGACATAGTAATCTTTCATGCACATGCCTAGGTGGCTCGTTTATTGATTGGATTCACTTATCATGATGTTATGACTTGAGATCCTTGGAGGGCGTGGTTATTTGTCTTTCCAAGACCTAGTTGGTGGACAGTTTTGGAAGAACAAGCCTAGCTTGGGCTTCCATGGGGCTTGAAGCCCACAGGTAGATGCCAAGGGCCCGCATGTCGGATGAGAGAGATCAAACCTTGAAGTCCTAAAAGATGACTTGTACGACATAATCTAGCCCCCACATGCAAAACGATTTGCCTAGGACAGGCAAAACGTCATCTTTAGAGGCTTGACATGACCTAGGGGGGTTAGGGTTTGGTGGTAAAGTTGACATGCATTGGCACAAGGACGTTTTGAGGGGTTTGAGGCCTTGACCATGAAGGAAGCTATTTGGATGCTTCACATGTGGCTCTGGGAAGCCTTTCTACACTCCTCCATCACCAACGACCTTCTCCTAGTGCCAAAACGTCCCCTAAAGGGGTGACGTCCATATAACTAGGGCTTTTTCTTTGTGCAAAAGTGAAATTAAACTGAATTGTTTAATATTACTTTGTAAAAGGGGCAAGATTAGGGTTGTTGACCCCTAGTCTTGTGGTTTACCCTTAATTATGTGGACAAACTATCTTAGTGACATTTTGTATAAATAAGAGATCATAAGATCTCATTTAATCATAACTCTCTCTCTTGTGAGAGGTACTTGGACTGAAATTTTCACTACACTTGGAGTATTTTTCCTTTTGTGCTATGGAATAATGCTTTTTGGTTATGGTTGAATGATGATGATGGTGCGCTATCTCTAGGAGGTCATTTTCTAGCTATTATGGAGGTTTACTTTGGCATGTTAAAGGCTTTTTCTTGAATGGTATGGTTTCTACTTTGTTATTATCATTTGTAATTCAAGTTGAGGTTGTTTTGGCCAAGGCTAGATAGGGAGTATAAGAATATACACCCCTATCCTAGTTTTCACCATTTTATCAAGCTTTATTGCAATGGTTTTGTTGAGGAAGTAAGAGGATTTACACCCCTCATCTTCAAACCCTAGCTAGGTTACTTACCTTGGAAAGTAAGAGGATTTACAACCCCAAGGGTTTAGTAGTCCTAGCTATTTCTTTTTGACCCCATTAGCCCATAACTAAAGACACTAGTCTTGCATTCGAGAAACAAAATATTGCATTGGGAAACGTAATTTCTTGTCATTTTTACTTGTTGCAACTTGGATTGTATTCCTTGTCCTTAAGGCACCTCACAGCTACTAGGGCGTCCCCATCAAAGGGATAGTTCTTGTTGTTGTTGCAAATTTACATCTTCAGCCATTAAGGCTGCAGAAACCCTAACTTAATTGCTTGAATAACTCTCTAATCAACCAGTGGAAATTGCCCAAAGTTTGCCCAAAGTTTGCACACTTGTCTTACTTGCTCTAGCACACTTTTTGGGAAAGTTTGGAGGAGTTTTAGTGGCTGATTTTCTTGCTGTAACACATTGATTGTTACAGCCATAAGGCTGATATAATTTGTTGTAGAAAAGTGTTTACAACAGCCTTGTCTTTTCATGCTATTATCTTGGTCTTTAATCTTGAATTTTGCTAGTATTTAGCTAGTCTTTCTCTTGTATCTTTCACTTGATTTCTAGCATTTATCTTGCAGCTTATGGTGCCATTTTATTGTTGATATGCATTGTTACTAACAGCTGCTATTAGGGAGAGCAAGCTTAATTTTTTTGTCCAATTGATTATATTGCAATATATGCTTGTTTTTCTTGTGTCTCGGGTAGGTACTTTACCATTTGCAGGTTACTCAACATACTTGGCAACTCTTAGACCTTCCCAAGACTCCTTTTGAAGACCTTCATACCACTTAAAATTGACCTTTAAGGACTTTATCTCCATCTTCATCTTTTTCCATCTCATTCCCCCTAGGGTCACCGGGATTCCCTCCTCAAGGTGACTACCTCACCTCTAAAGTGACGGGGACACCTGCCTAAGGTGATAGTGGGTAGGTGACCTCTTAGTTGTCTTCATTTAGTGGTTGGGTCGGGCTTTGCCCAACCTACAACTTGTGCGATAACAATCTTCAGAAAGTTTGCAAGATAGCACACGATGTCTCTAACTTTCCCCTTTCCGCCCCTTGGGTGCTCACACATATATATACAAATAAGGGGGCATGAATGCTCCATAGATGGAGCGACATGCCCCTAAAAAGTCTGCTTATCAGTTCCAACAATAAAACTAACTAAAGATGCTAACAATCCATCGAATGGCTCATATGCAAAGTCTGCCCACCAGTTATTAGTGAGCACATCTTCAGGAAATGGGAGTGTTGAATCCCTCCTATGCTCGCAGGGTCCTCCAGGATCTGCACGGTTTGGCATTAATAATAAATTGGATCTTTTTGCAACTAGTGTAACTGTAGATTATGCAAAACGCGAATATTATGAAGAAAGGCCAGATAGGGCTAGAGGCAAATAGTGGTATAGGCGTAGACGTGACATAGGGGGCATGGTATGGTGGATCAGAGCTTCCTCTAAAGTTGCAGGACGTAATCTCTTTCCCGCACTTCAAATCTTTGATAGAGTGTGAAGATCCGCGCGGGTAAGGTTCTTGGTCAAGATTGAACCTTACTATGGAGGAGGTCAAAGCCATTATCCTGGGCTATGAGGAGTAAAGCTATACTGGTCTACCCACAGTTGATTACTTATCTTGCTACAACATAAGTAAAACCTTAAATAGATTAGACTTATCTAATTTGCATAAATGCATAAATTTTGCACGACCCCGAGTTGACAATTTGGGCTATCACATGAAGAGTATGACAGCCACGTGGATGAAGAGTATGACAGCCACGTGTATGAGTGAATAGGGCCAAGATCTGTCCAAAAGATGAATTTTATTCATGGCATGGTTTCCATTTTTATCACAAATTTAGCGCATGACCTACTCTCCCAAAACCATTGTTGATTCGATGAAGGTCGAACCCTTTCATATCTTCTTAAAAGCTACTACACTTCCATAGTAGGCTGCTACAGGTCTTATTCTATAGCAAACTGATTTGAACACATGAAAACCCCGCAACTGTATCAACCATCACAATGACTTTAAATTTGTGGCAAGGGATGTGCAATGACCCTAATTTGAAGAATCCATAATATGTGAACCTTTAAAATTAAACTCAGTAACATCTTGTCCACGCATGAGTAGTCACTTCAAAAGTAAAAACATAATACACTCCTTCCTCTAAATGGTAGTTAGAAATCCAATGAAATACTAAAAAATGCAATGAAATATATCTTGAGTCGGTTACCCACTAGTTTGCACAAGCTGGATTTCCTGATGAGCCGCCAAAGATTGAGCAACTAGTGCTCATATATCAGAGTTCAGAGTTTAGCCGGTCTTTCAAAAGACCACCTTTTTCGGCATTTTCATCATTGTAATAAATGACCTAAGTATGACATATTATAAAAGGCTATTGACCACCTAAGACCTAGGTACGAGCATGTACTCTAGAGTGTTTTTTTTCACTTGTTAATTATTTTTTGCCTGCCTTTGTGGGTGATTAATAATTTCTAAGTTTTTTCACTCAAGAGACTGACTCCAAAGCTGGAGTATGTGTTGGTGGTTAGGCCTTGGCATGGTATAACCAATGCCTAGTGTCTGAATGTATATGAGATCATACTAGGTCATCTTAATTGAGTCATATGAAAGTTGCAGCTAGGCTTAATAGGTTTTTTTTAATGTTTTAGTGAAAAAGTAAAATTCCCGCAAAAATGGAATTTTTTAATTGTAAAGCAATAAGTTGTAAAAATATGGCTTCAAACATCATGAGATGCCATATTTATGGTCATTTTCCAGTCCAAAGTATCATGTAAACCCCTATTTCCGTTCTTTCGAGACAAAAAAGTGATTATTTTCACAAAAAACTGAATTTTACTCTAAAAATACGAAAGAGGGGTAATTTAATTAAATCCCTATTTTTTAGGGAAACTGGGGAACATGTCAAAAACATGTTTTTTTTGTGTCCCCAGTTGACTGAAGACCAAGGTGAGTTGAACAAAGGGTAAGGCGACTTCACTGAGGGTGAAAGGCGTGGAGGAGATCCAAATGTAGGGACTCAACCCCACTTGATGAGATCACGCATCCTAAAGGGATGGCGCACATCTCAAAGCCCTCACTCACCCTCACACTCCCCCTTCAACTCCACTCACTCCCACTTCACTCGCCCTATAGTCTACTCCACTACCCTTCCACCTCACTTCACTCCACACACCTCCACTTAACCCCACGCATCTCTCCCTTTACTAAGTGCGCCAGTCCCCTTTAACTCTTGCGCATCTCCTAAACCCTATGTGCATCCCTCTTTGGAGTTGCCACCCTTTATGCTATTTAAGCAAAGCTACCCCTCCTCCATTGTTAGTTGGAGTTTTGGGAAGTTAGACCTACATTGTTGTATCATTTTGTCATTTTTAAGATTGAATAAAGAGACTTTGGAGTTCCATCAGTGTTGATGCTATGTGTGGATGCTTGAATCTTATGCTATGGTTATGAGGTAATCTGTATTTTTTGCTTCAATTTTGTATATCTATTGCAAAGGCTTTGAAAGTATGTTGTCATACAGTAGAGTGAGGTAAATCTAGTTTGATTAATCTCATTTCTTTTCTTACAACTCACAAACTTCTATATTGCATGTCCTTTTTTTGGTTAAACTAACATGCAAATCTGAGTTTATGTTTTATGTAGGAGAGACCTTCGTTAACAGTGTTTGCAGGGTTGAAGTGCATTTGTTTACAGATTCTTCAAGCTTGGAGGATTGAATGGTTGTAGTTTCAACCTTCATTTGTCCAAGATTATCAAGGAATAAAGCTCCCTCTACTCTTCATTAAGGACTCCATCGCCCATATTTTTCAATTATTGGAAAAAATAGTTTCTTCCTTTCTCCCTCTTACATTCTTCAAAAGTTATTTGGTTACTTCCTTCATGCAAGCATAAGAAGCTAGATTTGAATTCAAAGTTTAACATAGTATCATGTTTGCTTGCAAAGTACCTAGATCTAGGCATTTCTTTTTATCTATCTAAGGCAGATCTAGTTAAGAAAAGCTCCTTTATTGCTAGTTTCTTTTTTGTAAAATTTAAAGGCTTGAAAGGGTATGATTGATTGAGCTTCATTTCTTTTATTTGGCAAAATCAGAGTGCTTTCATTTGCTGTCCTAAAAGGCAACCACAAAATCTCTAAAAATTTACAAGTTTTAGCATAAATTTTACTTAGTCAATTTTTTGTTTTTTTGTGAGTTGACCAAAGACACTTCTAAAGTGTTTTTGGCCATCTTTTAGTTTTAATTGTTTGTTGTTTTCTTGTAGAAATAATAGGCACAAGGGGAGATTACGTCGATTTTGGCAAAATCAGGGCTTTCGGAGCATCCGGAGGTTTCCTGCTTCATTGAAGAAGTTTTTTTTGTTTTAAGTTTTTTGTATTTTTTAAGATCCAAAGCTTATAAGGATCCAAGCTTCTAAGAAGAAGATCAAAGAGAACTTAGTTCTCATTGTAATAGGTGTAATAAAAGCGGGCCCTTTTGTGCTCAGTTTCTCCATCCCCATTAGGGGGATTTGTGTGTCATAGTTTGGCTTTACCTTCTTTCTGTGCAAGTTTAATCTTTTGATCTTAAACACATGCAATCATAAGCAAATCTAACACACATAACACTCACATTTCACATGCATGTCTAAAAAATACTTTTAATCTTCATGCATGTATATTTTAGAGTTTATTTTCCACTAACAGCAATAACTCTTGCAAATTTCTAATTTTTTAAGTTTCTTGCAAAGCTTTCAGTTGTTTACAAAGTTTATCTCTTTCAGTCTTGAAAAGTCAATAAACCTTGTTTGTAGTTTAATTAGGGAAATCTCGGAAGTTGTTAGCTCAATGCGCGAGAAAACGCCTAAGGGGAATCTGTGTAGTAAGGGCCCTCTTGGGACTTGGCTTCTCACCCGTATTGGACATCTGGCACCCTTAGTGAACTTACTGGTGAGACCTCTTGGGTTTCGGTAAGTTCTTCGCAAGTTTCCAAACAAAGAGTTAGCCTTTGAAAAGGCCACATATTCCCTCATTAATCTACCTTTGATTTATCTTAATAAAACACTCTATCAACAATTGCCCACAATTCCTTTTAAGGCACCGGTACAACTGGTTTATCTTTATGTGAGCAATTTACTTCATTCATGCAATTGTCCAATTAATTTCGTTAATTTTCCAGATCTTGTATCCTATTTGATATATGCATGCTTACGGATAAATGGTTTATGTGATTATCTCAAATGGTGAATGTTAAGTGTTGAATGCCTTTGTTTTATTAAGCAATAAACTCCTAGAAGTAGTTCTTTTGTTTTTCTTAGTTTAAAAGAGACTTAGATTATTTTTATAGGAACTACCCCCCTTGCCTTTGCTAGGAGTTGGTCTAGACGGAGGAGTTGAGGATCAAGTGACAGCACCTTGACTCGAAACTTGCCCCCAAGGACACACCAAGTGGATTGAAGGTTTCTTCCACGTTAGCCCAGGTGTGTATAAGGAGGCAACATTTTTGGCGTCGTTGTCGGGAATAAATCTTTCCATTCCCGAAACACGACTTGATTTCCTTTTTATTTTTACTTAGTTTTTTAATGCTTGTAGTTTATTAGAAATAGACTCAACCATATGGCGACTCCACTTAATTCCAATTTGACTAAGTATTCTACAAGGAGGAACTCAGAAGGCCTACTTAACTTCATTCCTGAACCTGAACAGGTTTATCGAAGGAGGTTAACCAAAGCCTCTTATCGTAGAGTCCTTAGTCATTTAGGGACCGAGTCCATTTCTGATATCTACTTGCTCTTTGCTAATAAAAGTAATTTTTCGGAAATGGCTCTATATAATCCATGTGACTTCACTGCAATAAATAACTATCCTCATGCTATCCTAGAAAAAGTTATTGAAAAACTACCTAGTTTCCAGGGAAATAATGCTATCTCTGCCAAAATGCATATTTAGTCATTCATGAGATGTATTAACAAATGGTGTGCAGCACATGACTATGAGGATGTTAAGATGAAACTTTTTGTCCTCTCCTTAGATGACGATGCCTCAGATTGGTACGAGGATATGCCTGATAACTCTTTCAGGACTCTTAAAGATTTTTTAGATGCTTTCACAGAAAAATGGGGGGAAAAGAAAGATCACTGACACTTATTGGCAGCCCTTAACACAATCAAAAAGAACGAGAATGAGACAATGGATGAGTTCAACAAGAAATTCAATGAACTTGTCTCTAGCATGCATAAAGATATCAAGCCTTCAAATGATGCTACTTTGATCTACTATGTTGAGGCTTTTGGTGGGGAAATGAGATACCAGCTTAGAGATAAGGAACCCCTCAACCTCAAAGCAGCTCAGGATATAGTAGTTAAAATTGATAAAAACATGCACGCTTCAGGGAAGTCCAACCTTCCAGGTTTCAGTAGAGGTAGTTCTTCTAGGAAAACAAAGGTGAAGGACAAGGTTGCGGTTGCAGCTCCTGAAAATAAAGACCCTAATTTTGACCCTGTTGTCGTCCTTATACACACTTGCAAACGTGAGCTAAGTCCTGCTCACTTAGTGTGTCCTCGAAGGCACAATGACTAGGTTCAAAGTCCACGTTGTCACTTTGACTTGAACCTCTTCCGTCTAGGCTAACTCCTAGGGAAGCCAAGGGGGGTAGACCCTAGTTACTAGATGAGATTTACGATTAAGTGTTCTAGGAGTTGGTTTTAATTAGTTAAAGGTTAAAGGGAATCTAGCCTATGATGTCCAACAACAAATCTGAGATGCAACTATCTAAGTATGAGAGTCGGAGCTTTTCCTAGGGCAACTAACACTAGTGCACTAAGATTTAGATAGGTGATAAGTTAAGGGGATGTTCGTTTACAAGATAATTACAAGTTATAGAAGATTACAAAAAGATAGAGTACAATTAGATACAAAGAATATCTAAGATACGCAGATTAAGACTAGATACAAAATATTAACAAGTGCTTGAAATGTGGAGGAAGATATACAAAATGAACAACCATCAACACATCGAGCCAAGCATTACTCTATGGATAGACTTATGTTGGACTGCTTTTCAATGGCTAAGAGATGCTAAGCACTCAAGACCTAATCAAGAGAATGCCTCCAAGTAGATGCACACTTCTTGAAGGATCAAACCACAAATTGCAAAATTGGGATAAGATGAAGCATTGGAAGGCCAAATATTCCAAATGAAAGAGTTAACCACTTAGATATTATTTCTACAACACATTAAAGATAGCTTGCATATGAATGTAAATTGAAGAGATGGTGGGATCGGTGAGCTTGCAAGTGTGTAGTTGTATTGTTGATGTTGTAGATTGAAGATTAGGTTGAGTGATTAAGTGTGAGATTAATTTTAGCCCCATCTAGGTGTCAACTCAAAACTCTCCTCCCTATTACCAAGTGGTTTGTTGGATGCTCAAGAGTGAGGCAGCGAGGTCTACTAACTTCCGCAGGTCAACCCTAAGGCCAATTACTCCGGAAAACATTAGGTGGCTCCCTCAAGCCTCATTTTAAATGGTGAAGATAGTGAGTTATGGTGTCCCTATTAAGTTTAATTAGTTTATTTTAGACCTATAGGCAAATATGGCCCAGTGTGATGGAGTGCTTGTAGCTTGTTCAACAAAGGATTGCCAAAATGCTAAAGCAATTCTGAACTCTTAACAATGAAATTGTAGATTTAGTTCTTAAGTGTCGATTTATTGCATGTAAATGTAAGAACTAAAGTTCTTGTGAAACTGAGATTTGAATAAATGTTGTGAAGGCTGAAGCTTTTAAACAAAAAGATTGCAAGTTAAATTGCTTATAAAGATTAGATTGCATAAGAAGCGTAAAATTAAAACATATAACTACTTGAATTAAATATGGTTAATTATCCTTGGAGATACCAATACTTGCATGCATATATTAAAATTAAGATCTAAGAGCGATTACTGCATATGAAGTAAATGACTGAAATGAAAGATTAATTAACAAGTTATTTGATGCATGTGTGTTGATTAAGATTTAACAATTAGAGATTGCATGCAAAAAGTGCAGATAAGAAATTAGAAAAAGAAAAGCCACAATGCCTCCACAGGACTACAGCTAGTGGTTATGTGTTGGATCTACTCTAGATTATTTTTCTTTAAACATGCATGTAGAAATCACAATAATCTAGCTAAAGCTTGCAAAATAAAGACTGAAAGGAAAAGAATGCAAGACGGCAGGTACAGCTCCTTTGAACTGCGTTTACAGGTTTTAGAGAGAAGAGAAATTGTTACCACAATGAGAGGTGTTTGAGGGTGTGTTGATAGCATTAGGTGGGAAGTGACAAGTCCTCTTGTCTAGTAAGAGACACGCAAAAATCAGGGAGCTATTGTTCGCTGATTTGAGCTACAACACACTCAACAAAGTTATGAAATTTACGTTTTTAAGCAGAAATTTCGTGTACATCTGAGAAGACCAGAAAATTGTATTGATTAGGTGACCAATCTAAGCATGTTATATACCAAAACCTGAATCTGAAAGAATGAGGAATAGGGACAGAGAATGCTAGTGAAATGTAAAGCTGAAGATGAGGGTACATTAGGTCCTTGAAGCTATCCAACAACTTCATGGGGTGTCACATGAGACTTAAACCCGGTGAGATGGAACAGGATAATATCCACGCATGCATAGACAATACAACATGGTTTCTATTATATAAGCATTACACAAAAGGAAATATATAGATGGGCAACTACACTATTGTCTCATCTAGCCCACAAAATATATAGATGGGCAACTACACTATTGCCTCACCTAGCCTAGTAAACTAATTTACTTGAGCAACTATTTACCAAAACACATAAAGATTCAGAATGATATCACCTCACAATAAGTGGCACATCCAGACTAATCTTGAATGCCACAGTTTCCTCCAAAGCAATTTCTGTTTTATTAAATGAGAAGAGGTTGTAGCATCAATGCTGCTACAAGCTCTTCAAGAGCCAAGACCAGTGAAGCAATATGACAATAGTGAGAGAAGGAATGGGATGGATAGAATTTGGTAGCATAACAATACTGTCAAGAATGATGTGAAATGAGGGAGTGAGGGGTTTCTTAAATAGCCTTGAAAGACCAAGAAACCTCCTTTGGATCTTTGACAAGTGTCAAACATCCAAGGAACAAGACAACTCAAAGACAAAAATGAGCCAATAAGGGACTAAGCTTTTAGGGTGAGGGGGAAATGGCAAGAAGGTGATGGGATGAGGAGAAAGCAAGAAAAGGAGGGGGCAAATTAGGCAAGGAGGTCCACGCATGGGTTGAAGGAGGAGATCCATGCTTTCATTCCATCTTTTAATGAGATGTTTCCATCTCTGCATGAGACATTTCCCAAAGAAACTAAGGATAAAGCGTGAGTTTAAGGGAAAGACGTGAGGGAAAGCGTGAGAGTGAATGAGGGCGTGTGGGGGAAAGCGTGGGACACACTCCCAAGTGATACGTGATAGGTAGAGAGTGGTATGAGTTGGAAGAGGGGAGGCCCATGCTTTAAATTAAAGCAACTTCCAACTCACGGGTGGGCTTTCCAAGTTTACGTGAGGGAAAGCGTGAGTTAGAAGAGGGAGTGTGGAGGGACGTGAGTGAGTGAGGCTTGGAAAGTAGAGTCCACACTCCTAAATGTGACGTGGAGGTTATGAGGAAGGGTGCATCTCATGAGGAGGGGCCCTCAACCAATAATTAGAAAGAAATACTAAGTACTCACGTGGAGAGGGGGTGACGTACTCAAAGGGGGACGTAGCTTTAAAAAGGTGAGTTTAAAGTTTAATTAAAAGTGGGTTGAAAAGGGTAGGAATGGGTAGGAAAGGTATGGTGGGGTCTCTCTCAACATTATTCCATCTTTATTTCACTGTTTTTGGTCCATTATTACAAAAATGACATTTGCCCATGTCCTGGGTTTGGCAATTAAAATCGTCATTTTCCCGAAAAAACTTCTAAGTGGACAAAGAACCTAGCAAAACGTGTCTGACTAAGTTGAAACTTGGTCCATGGGTTTAGGGGGTCTCATTAGCTTTCTTTTGAGTACAAATACCCCTATCAAAAATTCGGGGACCTAAGCTTTACATTAAATACCTAGAATTAATTAATTAATTAATTAATTCCCAACTTTAAAAAAAAAAACTAGCTAGACTTGACGGAATTCCGCGAAATTTCGTGTGTTGTCTTACATGGTCATTTACAACATTCCTAAACACTAAAAACCTAGGAATGACTTCATTAGAATGTCTTTCACCACTTTGGAGGATTTATTGGGTGGGAGTGAAAAACTGAAGGGAGATTAACCCGGCTAGTTAGGCCACATTAACCTCCTGAGGATAAAAAACACTCACTGAAAAGAACTCTCCTAATGAAGAAAACCTAAGGCAATTGACCTAACATGATCCATGTAGACCTATTACATTATAAACCCGCGCAGGGGTGCGGTAATCCCGCTTACAAAACTGTGTGTTGGAGCAAACATTGCCCTGTAGAACCAAAAAGTCTTCGACATGTTTGCATCTGTTGATGCATATCTTCATGGTACATGGAGTTGATTCCCTAGTTGAATAGGCGGTCAACAGACCCCCTAAAGGTCGTTACTGAGATGGTCAAAAGAATGGAAGCTACCCATGCTACTCAGCTTAGTGCCCTACAAAACAAGTTGATAGCTATAGAAAGGTCTCAAAACAACAAATTCCAACCTAGACCAAATAATGATAGGTGGCAAAGAAAAGGTCCTCCTCAAGACCAAAGGCCCCCTAATTAACTAGAGTCAAATAATGTGGTGAATGAAGAAGAACCATCTTTTTGTATATCTTGTGAAGACTTTCACGAAGAATCTACCTGCCCAGTATTTTGCCAGATAAATGAACAAGGTCTTCCTCCAGCAAACAACTTTATAGGGCGGCCCAGAAACTCCAACCACATCAACAACTTTGGTGAAACACACCCTTTGTCTATGGACTATTGGCTTCAGATGCAAGAAAGAAGTGACCAAACTAATCAAGTGGTTGAAGAATATGACAATGTGACTAAGTGATATGGTCACAAACCTACAAACGAGCAGATCTTGGAAATGGCAAGGCACAAAGAGATAGTCTACCAGAGGAAGGGGAAAGAAGGATCAAACAAGTCTCAACCCAACTTTCCAAAGGTAACTACTCCTACAAACACTCCAATTACTAATCTAAATGTTGATTTAGGTAGTTGGATTTCAAATGCAAAGGTCTTGGTTTCAGTGTCAAATCTCTTGAAAATTCCCTCACAGAAAGAAAAGCTTTTGCAAGCAATAAATCTTCCAAGTAATAAGGTTGTTCCAAAGGATCAAGAAAAGGTTAAGGAACAACATGAAGATCCTCCAGTGGTCTTAACTAGCAAAGATAGGACTAAGGAAGAAAATCCTCCTTTCTTTGTATCATTAGAAATAAATGATCAATGGCTACATAACTGCATGTATGATTCAGGGGCTTCATCAAACATCATCACCAAGGGGATTATGCAAAGGTTAGGTCTTAAAATCACAAGGCCTTATCAAAATGTATGTGCCATGGACTCTAGAGAAATTGAAACTCATGGAAAAATCATAGACCTCCCAGTTAAGCTAGCCTTTCGTCCTGACTTTGCATTCAAGATGGATGTTCTTGTTATAGATGTGTCAGATGCATGGGGTATGCTTCTATCTAGGAAATGGGGAGCTCATTTGGGTGGCTGCTTAAATATGGATTTGACTTTTGCAACTATTCCACGCCCTCCTCCCTCAATTGAGAATTTCAGACTCTTTAGGGAAACAGAAAGGAAATATCATATAGAAGACCCTAAAGAGCCTTTTAATGAGTTTTTATGCCAAGTGTCTGACATGGGTGACTTTTCCATATGTTCTAACTTCCTAGCACCAACTCAGGAAAAATTCAAAGATGAAAAGGCAAGCAATAAAGCTTGGAAGATGAATTTTGATGGAGCCCACTCAAGATTAGGCAAAGGGGAAGGAATTGTTTTAAAATCTCCAACTGGGAAAACTTACAACTTTGCATTTAGACTTGAGTTTGATGCAACAAACAATGTGGTCAAGTATGAGGCACTTTTGCTAGGCTTGGAAATTACTAAGGACATGGGTATCAAGATTCTAAATATAAAGGGTGACTCAGACTTATTATTTCGCCAAGTAAAAAACAAGTATGCATGCAAAAGCGAGAGGTTAAGAAGATACATAAATGCTATGTGGGATGTCATAGAATTCTTTGATGTGATGGATCTCATTTCTATCCCTAGAAACCAAAATAGCATGGCTGACAGTCTAGTTGTAGCAACTTCTACCCTCCGACCCTCAGAAGATCTAATGAAAGGAGAAGACAAGTTGGAGATAATCTTTAGGCCATCTGTCCTAGACAATATTGATCATTGGCAGGTTTTCAAAGATGATGAACAGGTTCTAAGGTTCATCCACAATGTCAAGGAATTCTCAGATTTTAATGTCAGCTACAAAGAGGAGGGTAAAGAATATGTTGAGGAGGATAATCCAATTAAAAATCCAGTTCCCAGAGGAATAGCTGCCTTAGAAAATATTTATGACAGGCATGATATGTAAAAAAAGAAAAAAGAAACAATAAAGCCTGGCAGTTATATTGAAATCAACATTGGGACAGAAGAAGTTATAATCCAAGGTTTATAAAAATTGGAAAAGGAACCTCAGAAAAAGAAAGAAAGGAATTAATCAGCTTAGTCCAAGAGTATAGGGATGTACTTGCTTTCACATATAATGAGCTCAAAGAATATAAAGAGGATGTGTTTCAACATATTATCTGTTAGAAAGTAATGGATGTGCTCGTTTAACCATAGACAATATAGCAATATTGTCGCCCAACCATAGGCCAAAGCCACCCCCGAGCACCTTAACCTTGATAGAGAATCATTCTGGAAGCAAACCCTAGGCTAGATAACTAAACAAGATAGTGCACCTCTCTCCAGGGAGAGCGCACCAAGCAAGAATAACCAAGACTGATCAGAGAGTCCAACCCAGAGAGAGACCGAAAATACAGAATGCAGAACTGGCGGCAACAGCTCCTCCCAAGACTTGCGCACAAACTAGTCAACTGCAGTGCACACAAGTGCACTTCTGCAGTTCTGAGAATACTAGCCAGAATGAAGACTGGCCTCCCATATTTATACTATTTCTGGCAGACTGCCTCGATCGACTTCTCATTCTGGGTGCTAATTTACTTACTATATAACATTTCCTTTAGCCAACTTCTTCTCTTGGAGGCTAATAACCTAATACAAATTATCCTCTTGAGCCGACTTGTCTTCTAGGGTTATAAGCCAACTAATTAGGGTTTCTTCTTACTTCCCGGAATATTCTATTCTCGTCCGATTTACACGTGGAGGTAAATACCTCCCGCAACGACCATAATATCACACTCCCTCCTAGCTAGGGAGGTATTGAAGGTAATGGTCTTGAGCACAAACATACCATTCACCCGGTAGCATCAACATAATCGTATAGATTATCTCATGATTAGATCATGAGCACCATCATTGCATCATCTCTCGAAACCATACTCCATCTGAGTAATCAAACATGATGTTGGATAAGTCACTCACTCCACAAAGTGATACAAGAACCATTCTTCCAATACGGACATATGTCCTAGAAGAATAAATGTCCTGGACCATTTTCCGTCTGGGGAATCTCTATCCATTGGTCATCCATCTAGCTGATAATCATTTCCAACACTACTGATAGTCTTCAAGGCAATTGGAACAATGTCATTCAATAGAACACAATTGTGTCTATCCATAGTAGTACACAACTACAATCCAATGGTATACTACCACACCAAGTAGCACACTGATACTTGATCAGTGACATATAGTCACAATCAGTGAAACACATCCACCACTGTAGCATACATCTTACTGTCCAGAGACATACAGTCTTCATAACAATCATATCATCTGATATCAACCTGCACAGAAAAAATTGTTATGATATAAACTGAATCATCTAGGCCATTCTTCCACTCACATCTGTGAGATCTAGAAGAGCATCTGCCTTCAGAAGGTAAAACATCAACGATGAGCTATCTGGACTATTCTTCTCAAGCAAGGAAGAATAATTGTCCCGATTTTTTAGCCTGGACCATTCACCTATCTGGGCCATTCCTCCGGCACTAAACAAAGTGCAACTTGGAGAGAATGAGTCTGCCCTAGGGAATGCCTGTCCCTGATTGTTGAACCTAGACCATTCACCTATCTGGGCCATTCCTCCGGCACTGAACAAAGTGCAACCTGGAGAGAATGAATCTGCCCTAGGGAATGACCGTCCTGCACCAACCTCCAAAACGGACCATTCTTCGAAACTACTCACAATTGTGAGCTTTGAAAAAATGATTGTCCGGCGAGGTGGACCAGTCTTCTTGACCACTACTGAGAGTGACCATCAAGAAGAAAGACTGTCCTAGACCATTCCCCCACACTGGACACAAAGGGAATCACTGTCTATGGTACATCAGCAATCCATTGAACCATTTTCATTACGAAAATGACCGTTCGATATGGACCATTTTCCGAACTATAAAATGCATGCCCGTCAGAAGTCTTCAAACCACTTTCCAAACTGGAAAGGAACTGCTCATCTTGGACCATTTTTCGAACAGAAAAATGACTATCCATAAATCAATAACACATCAGTGCTCCCTCCCAACCTGGGATTCATCTCTTCCTTTTTCAATAAGGAAGTCATCTCCACGAGCTCCATCTTGAGTACGCAAAGCTCTTTCATCTTAGACAGAGGCCTTACCAAAATATTTGCTTATCTGCTCATCTGTGGAGATATATATATTGGAGAACCACTTCTCTTTTCTGGACTTCATCACGGAGAATGTAATGCATGATCTCAAATGTACTTCGGTCTTTCTGGAACACTTGTTTTCTCTGAAGGTTTCATACAGCTCTGATCAATATAGTATATCATTGTTGGATTCATCTTTTGTTTCCTGCTAGCTCATAACATTGTGGCAAGGGTAAAACTAGAACATATCCAAGTGATACTTCTTCTGCCATCATGAGAGTTTGTCATGGATTAGCAATCCATCATCCCAAGCTTCTGAGTAACCATTTTGATACATTATCTCTATTATAGAAAGGTTTTCACCATGCTTCTACTGTGCATTGGAGGTTCTTCACCAAGTTGTCTTCTTTCATCTGCATACAAGGGTCTCTCTCTGGTATATCTTAAAGCCTAGAGGTTTCTCTTCATATGCTCTTTGTTCAATTATTCTGGAGAACAGTCTTTGCATTCATCTAATGTAAACTCCAATCCATGGATATTGTGGACGATATAATGGCTCATGTAGAGGTATGTCTGGTTTACTGGAACAAGCAATCATCATACTCTTCTCCCTCCATCTGGGAGAACCTTTAGTTCTGGATCTCGCAATGCTTTCATTCATAAGTTTTCCATACACTGCTCTTTATCACAACTTTCATTTCTTATGCTTGATTGCTTCTAGAGGGTTCAGATCAAGCTGGTAATCTTGTGATTCTCAATATAATGACTGGTTATTCTGGCTTTTCTTTCTCTCTTGGAATCTTCATGTTCTTTGTTGAAATAATGTAACTGCAAAGAGTATTCTTATTATTATTGATATATTATTCATAGGATCAATCCCCATTGTGGATTGATCATGTCGGTTATTGTAATAGGTCCAAATCCCCTTTTGCGGATTGGTCAAAAGACAATAGTAATAGGCAGAATAAGAAGTCGGCCCCAGCAGATATTAAAGAGACCCAGAAATATAATAAAGGTGGGTTTACCCATCCAGTTTGAGAAGTCGGCCCTGCCAGTGAAGAGACACTTCACACGTGCCAGACTTGTATAAATAAAGAGGCCAGCGCCTCACTTAGACACACAACTCACTTGCTCATTTGAGAGACAAGTTTAGATCCGCTGTTGGAGAAGAA
>SNQJ01S0000787.1:350031-362695 GCA_010110895.2 Picea sitchensis | reverse complement strand
AACATTTATCCTGGGAAACCCTCTAGGGGAAGAAAACCCAGCAAAACTTCCTTAATATAGATAGCCAATACAATGCCAAGAGATCTCTTATGCTAATACAGAAAGTCCTCTCCTAGATATGCGCCTCTCTCTCTCTCCTTTGCCGGTAACAGATTAGAACTTGTCTCTCAAACTGAGCAAGTTAGTTGTGTCTAAGTAAGGTGCTAGCCTCCTTTATTTATACAAGTCTAGCACGTGTGAAGTGTCTCTTCACTGGCAGGGCCGACTTCTCAAACTAGGTGGGTAAACCCACCTTTATTATATTTCTGGGTCTCTATAATAACTATTGGGGCCGACTTCATATTCTGCCTATTACAATTGTCTTTTGACCAATCTGCAAAAGGGGATTTGGTCCTATTACAATAACCGACATGATCAATCCACAATGGGGATTGATTCTATGAATAATATATCAATAATAATAAGAATACTCTTTGCAGTTACAATATTTCAACAACCTGATCCTCAACTCCTCCGTTTAGGCTAACTTCTAGCAAAGCCAAGGGGGGTAGTCCCTATAAAAATAATCTAAGGCTCTTTTAAACTAAGAAAAGGAAAAGAACTACTTCTAGGAGTTTATTGCTTAATAAAACAAAGACATTCAACACTAAACATTCACCGTTTGAGATAATTACATAAACCATTTATCCATAAGCATACATATATTAAATAGGATACAAGATCTGCAAAATTAATGAAATTAGTTGGACAATTGCAGGAATGAAGTAAATTGCTCACATAAAGGTAAACCAGTTTTACCAGTGCCTTAAAAGGAATCGTGGACAATTGTTGATTGAGTGTTTTATTAAGATAAATTAAAGGTAGATTAACGAGGGAATATGTGGCCTCTTCAGTAAGTTCAGTAAGGGTGTCGGATGTCCAAAACGGGTGGGAAGCCAAGTCCCGAGAGAGCCCGCCTTACTTCACAGATTCTCGTTAGGCGTTTTCCCGCGCATTGAGCTAACGACTTCCGAGATTTCCCTAATTAATCTACAAACAAAGTTTATTGACTTTTCAAGACTGAAATAGATAAACTTTGTAAACCACTGAAAGCTTTGCAAGAAACTTAAAAAATTAGAAACTTGCAAGAGTTATTGTTGATAGTGGAAAATAAACTCTAAAATAAACATGCATGAAGATTAAAAGTATTTTTTAGACATGCATGTGAAATGTGAGTGTTATGTGTGTTAGATTTTCTTATGATTGCATGTGTTTTTAAGATCAAAAGATTAAACTTGCACAGAAAGAAGGTAAAGCCAAACTATGACACACAAATCCCCCTAATGGGGATGGAGAAATTGAGCACAAAAGGGCTTGCTTTTATTACACCTATTACAATGAGAACTAAGTTCTCTTTGATCTTCTTCTTAGAAACTTGGATCCTTATAAGCTTTGGATCTTTAAAAATTGAAGAAACTTAAAACACAGAAACTTCTTTGATGAAGCAGGAAACCCCTGGATGCTTCGAAAGCCCTGATTTTGCCAAAATCGACGGAATCACACCTTGTGCCTGTTATTTCTACAAGAAAACAAGAAGCAATTAAAACTAAAAGATGGCCAAAAACACTTTAAAAGTGTCTTTGGTCAACTCACAAAAAAACAAAAAATTGAGTAAGTAAAATTTATGCTAAAACTTCTAAGTTTTTAGTGATTTTGGGGCTGCCTTTTAGGACAGCAAATGAAAGCACTCTGATTTTGCCAAATAAAAGAAATGAAGCTCAATCAATCATACCCCTTCAAGCCTTTAAATTTTACAGAAAAGAAACTAGCAATAAAGGAGCTTTTCTTAACTAGATCTAGCTTTAGATAGATAAAAAGAAATGCCTAGATCTAGGTACTTTGCAAGCAAAAATGAAACTAAGTTAAACTTTGAATTCAAATCTAGCTTCTTATGCTTGCATGAAGGAAGTAACCAAATAAATTTTGAAGAATGTGAGAGGGAGATAGGAAGAAACTCTTTTTTCCAAGAATTGAAAAATATGGGCTATGGAGTCCTTAATGAAGAGTAGGGGGAGCTTTATTCCTTGATAATCTTGGACAAATGAAGGTTGAAACTACAACCATTCAATCCTCCAAGCTTGAAGAACCTGTAAACAAATGCACTTCAACCCTGCAAACACTGTTAAAGAAGGTCTCTCCTACATAAAACAGAAACTCAGAATTGCATGTTAGTTTAACCAAAAAAAGGACATGCAATATAGAAGTTTGTGAGTTATAAGAGAATAAATGAGATTAATCAAACTAGATTTACCTCACTCTACTGTATGACAACATACTTTCAAAGCCTTTGCAATAGAAATACAAAATTGAAGACAAAAATACAGATTACCTCATAACCATAGCATAACATTCAAGCATCACACATAGCATCAACACCGATGGAACTCTAAAGTCTCTTTATTCAATCTTAAAAATGACAAAATGATACAACAATGTAGGTCTAACTTCCCAAAACTCCAACTAACAATGGAGGAGGGGCAACCTTGCTTAAATAGCAAAAGGGGTGACAACTCCAAAGAGGGATGCGCATAGGGTTTAGGAGATGCATGAGAGTTAAAGGGGAGTGGCGCACTTAGTAAAGGGAGAGATGCGTGCCTGTAAGTGGTGGTGTGTGGAGTGAAGTGAGGTGGAAGGGTAGTGGAGTAGACTGTAGGGTGAGTGGAGTGGAAGGGGGAGTGTGAGGGCGAGTGAGGGCTTTGGGATGTGCGCCATCCCTTTAGGATGTGCCATCTCATCAAGTGGGGTCGAGTCCCTACATTTGGATCTCCTCCACGCCTTTCACCCTCAGTGAAGTCGCCTTACCCTTTCCTCAACTCGCCTTGTTCTTCAGTCAACTGGGGACACAAGAAAACATGTTTCTGACATGTTCCTCAGTTTCCCTAAAAAATAGGGATTTAATTAAATTACCCCCCCTAAAATATAGGGATTTAATTAAATTACCCCTTTTTCGTATTTTTCGAGTAAAATTCATTTTTTAGTGAAAATATTCACTTTTTTGTCTCGAAAGAAGGGAAACAAGGGTTTACATGATACTCTGGACTGGAAAATGACCACACATATGGCGTCTGATGATATTTGATGCCATATTTTTACAACTTATTGCTTTATAATTAAAAAATTCCATTTTTGCGAGAATTTTACTTTTCCACTAAAACATTAAAAAAAACCTATCAAACCTAGCCGCAACTTCCATATGAATCAATGAAGATGATCTAGAATGAGCTCATATACATTCAGACACTAGGCATTGGTTATACCATGCTAAGGCCTAACCAACAACACATACTCCAACTTTGGAGTCCGTCTCTTCACTGAAAAAATTTAGAAATTATTAATCGCGCACAAAGGCATGCAAAAAATAATTAACAAGTGAAAAAAAACACTCTAGAGTACATGCTTGTACCGAGGTCTTAGGTGGCCAATAGCCTCTTACAATATCTCATACTCAGGTCATTTATTACAGTGATGAAAATGTAGAAAAAGGTGGTCTTTTGAAAAACCAGCTGAACTCTGAACTCTGATATATAAACACTGACTGCTCAATCTTTGGCAGCTCATCAAGAAATCTAGCTTGTGCAAATTGGTGGGTAACATTGGCTCCATATGGGAATGTGTGGTTGATCTTTGCATCTGAAGGAGACCATGTGAGAATTCAGAATCAACTGACCTACATCATGGACGCCTCGTCAACAATCATATCCATATAAAACCAACAATAAACACAATTAATATACATCAATGATAATATACAAGAACATATAATACAACAAAGCATTTAATATACATGTGAATTGTTGAGATTTGGGTACCTTGGAAAGTGGTCCCTGTTATCCCCAATATCTAGGGATAACTAGGAGATCATGTCTCGAGGCCCACATGGTCCTAGACATGGAGTACTGAGAGCGAGATTGACCTGAGCATGGCCCTGGAGGGCCCATCTTCCTTCTTCTTGGCCAGACTTGTCCTGTCAGTGTGATGTCCCGTCCCCAATAGTAGGCCAGCAGGGAGTGACTTAGTAGTCTATATGTTCCCGTAGACTATAGTCAGGCACAAACAGGGAACCAGATGGAGAAATAAGGAGGAATTANAAGAATGTGAGAGGGAGAAAGGAAGAAACTCTTTTTTCCAAGAATTGAAAAATATGGGCTATGGAGTCCTTAATGAAGAGTAGAGGGAGCTTTATTCCTTGATAATCTTGGACAAATGAAGGTTGAAACTACAACCATTCAATCCTCCAAGCTTGAAGAACTTGTAAACAAATGCACTTCAACCCTGCAAACACTGTTAAAGAAGGTCTCTCCTACATAAAACAGAAACTCAGATTTGCATGTTAGTTTAACCAAAAAAAAGGACATGCAATATAAAAATTTATGAATTATAAGAAATGAAATGAGATTAATCAAGCTAGATTTACCTCACTCTACTGTATGACAGCATACTTTCAAAGCCTTTGCAATAGATAAACAAAATTGAAGCAAAATACAGATTACCTCATAACCATAGCATAAGATTCAAGCATCCACACATAGCATCAACACCGATGGAACTCCAAAGTATCTTTATTCAATCTTAGAAATGACAAAATGATACAACAATATAGGTCTAACTTCCCAAAACTCCGACTAATAATGGAGGAGGGGTAGCCTTGCTTAAATAGCATAAGGGGTGACAACTCCAAAGAGGGATGCATGAGAGTAAAGGAGATGCGCAATTGTAAAGGGAGAGATGCGTGAAGTTAAGTGGAGGTGTGTGGAGTGAAGTGAGGTGGAAGGGTAGTGGAGTAGGGTGAAGGGTGAGTGAAGTGAGGACGAGTGGGGTGAAGTGGAGTGGTGAGGAGTGGAAGTGGAGTGGTGAGGGTGAGTAGGGGCTTAGGGATGTGTGCCATCCCTTTAGAATGTACCATCTCATCAAGTGGGGTCAAGTCCCTATCTTGGGATCTCTTCCACGCCTTTCTACTCAAGTGAAGTCGCCTCCATCTCTGCTAAACTCGCCTTGGACAAAGAAAAAACATGTTTATGACATGTTCTCCAGTTTACCTAAAAAATAGGGATTTAATTAAATTACCCATTTTCCGTATTTTTCGAGTAAATTTCAATTTTTAGTGAAAATAATCACTTTTTTGCCTCAAAAGTAGGGAAATAGGGGTTTACAAGATACTCTGGACTGGAAAACGACCATAAATATGGCATCTAACAATGTTTGATGCCATATTTTTACAACTTATTGCTTTACAATTAAAAATTTTCATTTTTGCGGGAATTTTACTTTTTCTCTAAAACATTAAAAAAAACCTATCAAACCTAGCCGCAATTTCCATATGACTCAATTAAGATGACCTAGTATGAACTCATATACATTCAGACACTAGGCATTGGTTATACCATGCCAAGGCCTAACCACCAGCACATACTCCAACTTTGGAGTCAATCTCTTGGGTGAAAAAACTTAGAAATTATCAATCGCCCACAAAGGCAGGCAAAATATAATTAGCAAGTGAAAAAAAACACTCTAGAGTACATGCTCGTACCTAGGTCTTAGGTGGCCAATAGCCTTTTACAATATTTTATACTCAGGTCATTTATTACAATGGTGGAAATGCGGAAAAAAAGTGGTCTTTTGAAAGACCGGTTGAACTCTGAACTCTGTCATATGAGCACTGACTGCTCAATCTTTGGCGGCTCATCAGGAAATCCAGCCTGTGCAACCTGGCGGATAACAGGTTCCACAAGCGAACTTGGGATAAAGGGCTAGGGAGAAAGAAAGAGTATTATATTGAAGAGTTTAACCCCACATACAATCATCATCAAAAAGCATACATAGGGGCCAATATATCTTGGAGAGCCAAAATGCTTATTGCCCAACTAAGAACCAATTCCCATCAACTCCATTGTGAAACCGGGCGTTGGAAAAGACCAAAGGAAGCTTGGGAAGAAAAGGTGTATGTTTTGCACCTCCGGAAAAGTGGAAACAAAAAAACATTTCATTTTAGAGTGTGAAGCCTTCAAAGACAGTAGGGACAACTATATAAGTATCTTGACAACTAGCTCTTGGAATAATTTATTCAGCGAGGGGACAGTGGAGAAATTGGGGGAGCTCATCATCAAGTTGAGCAGGAAAATGGATGAAATGCAGAAATCAATGTGTGAGGCACTCTGTCCCATAGGCTATTGTTAGCCTCGTGGATGTTAAAATAATTTCTTCTTCTTCTTCTCCTACACGTGTGGGCCATCCAAGTCAAAGATATAGTACAAGCGGCATATGTGGCCTCCTCAAGGTGGGCACTCCTCAAATAAATAATGGTGGTCAATGCCACACCATCCAATGGTCTAGCTAACAACCTATAACCAACTCAAATGCATTAATGGCTCCCACATGTGGTCCAAGGAGAGATAATAATGCATGAGTGCGAGTACAATGTGCAATTGAGCAAGGAGAATAAATCTTAGTGGTCCATATGGTATGTGTGATGACGTGGCATCCTGGTCATAGCCCAATGCATTGTCACGAATCCCAATGCGGTGACACATATCCCAATGTAGTACATGGATCCCAAGGCAAATGGCACAGATCCCAATGCAGCATAACAGATCCCCATCTGGTGTCACAGATCAATGATGAGTACACGGATCCCAACAATCACGTCTTGTAATTGGAATGCACCCATAAACAAAACTCTAAACACCTTCAGTTCGCCCTGGATAAAACACAATTAGGGCACTCACCATTCAGAACTGTTGGTTTTGTCTAGCCTGAGAATAGTGTCAACCCGTCTGGAAGAGATATCTAGATCTTTTTTACTTCTCCCTCAGCATGGGCGCACCGATCCATTCAAAAACAAGGTGCAGGAGATGTATTAATATGCAAAAATGACTTCTCCAAACCACCAAATATGTGTTGGTCAGTCCCTAATATGTGCTAATCAGAGGTCGGCTCCAGGCATATGAATTGGTGCATGTCGGCTTCTTAATATATGTATTTCAAGTCGACCCCATAAAATTTGGATGCTGTATTCAAGGGCTGCCTATATTCAGAAATTCTTGGCCCAATTAACCTGTTCTCATGTTGTAGTACTGCTTTATCCACTTCCAGCTCGTTCCACTTTCAATTCTGCAAGCTCAGAATTGTCATTTCCTGTAGCTTTCACTCATCAAACCAGATTTTGATATGTTATTCTACAAGCTGAATTAAAGGCTGATTGAGAGTTCTCAGAAATGCCATTTTAATATCTCAGAGGAATGCCACTCCTAGTTACTGAAAGTATGTCCCAGATAATTGGTGATTTTTTCAAATAAAATATGGAGTGGGTGAGCAAATTACCATTTTATTGAAACTGTACTAGTATTGCCTTCCAAGCCTAGATTTCCCTGTCTAAGGTACCCTGTTCTTCACTATCCAATACTGCAACTTTATCCTGTGTCCTTAAGAATTCCGTGATGGAACAATCTAAATGCTAGCACAGGTAGCCACACCATAATACCCTAGAAATCAATCATCAACCATCCACTAGCCTGTTGATCCCAAAGATATGTGACCATGAAGAAAGGAATATGAACCAATGGAAAAGCATCCACCATCTAGCAAGCTGAATCAAGGCATGATCATCATCCAAGGCATCATCAAATAAGACACATGAGATCGCCTAGAAAGCAACCACCAAGAGCACAACATGATCCCACAAGAAAACAAGGTGTGTTACCCCCTGCAAATATACCCTTTACCACTTGTGTATACGAGGGCAACACTACCGATTGCACTCTCTAGTTCTGTTCACCTTTTCTTGGGCATTTGTTGGACATTAATAAAGTTTATCTTATCTTGAAATTAATCCTGATGAGTTTTAGAAAAAACTATGTGTGTAACCCTTAGGAAATTGTCGATAAAATTATGAATGACGAAGGATAATGTAATGGCATGTTTCATTAGAGAGGAGGTTTCCATTGCAAACAAGTAGTTATTGATTCTTGATTTAGATATTTCTCAGTCAGTATATTAGCATGTTTCCATATACTTTAATAAGTGTCATCATATTTTCTCGCAAAGGGAAATACTCCCAGAACTGACAGATATGCAATGACAGATATTTTTTTCATGGATGAACTGATGAAAAAAATATGGAAGGAATGCTTAATTCAAAGAACAAACTTTTGAAGGTCTATTTAAATCTATGACAGCTCATCAGACCCTTGACAGAGCTTATTGTTCAAGAGATTTATTAAAATTTCAACCAAAGAAGTACTTTTTCCCATTTAATTTTAAGTCCATTGAATTTCATCTGTATTATTTGAGCTGAACACTGTCTTTATAGAGGCATGCAACCATATATAAATTGGAAACCTGTACTGGCTTATCAAGCATTTATCTGTTTTGTACTAAAGCATGATCGAAATGAAAAGGAACGTGTGTGTAACTTCCATGACAAGTATTTATCTGTTTTGTTCTGAGCATCTTTAGCAGTTATCACCAATCATTGCAAGCCAATTACCATGAATTTTTAAATTTCTTCTTTATTTGGTTTTTGTAGGTACTTAATAAAGAAGGCTGCATTGGTTTTGAACTCTTGGTGGAAAGCTTACAATATCACAGAGCTGTGATCACTGTAAGTGATTCCGTAAATCTCTTATACAATGTAGGCCATCTGTTCCTAATGTTTAGAACCTATCTTTTAACCAGGCCAAATTTCATTGTTGTTGAGCTTCATGTTAATAATGTGTCATACAAAATGCCTCATAGGGTGCTAGTTTAAATCATGTACATTACCATGGCAATTTATGGCATTCGTCCTCTCATTTCCATCAATGCAAATGCCAGTGTTGTGTCTAAGGAATACTTGATTTAATATGCTGTATTGATAAGGGAATTTTGTAATTGACCAAATCTGCTGACTTGAATGCATGTTTAGTTTGGAGCTTCAGGGAAAAAAATTAGGGAAACTCTTGATGATGCTGGAATTTCAATTCCTTGTTCGGATGTTGCAACTCTGAGGGATGCTGTGAGCATGGCAAGATCCTTTGCAAAGCATGGTTCATTTCTGTGCCTTAACAACACCCGACTATTAACTATACTGTTTTTGTAGCACAGATATTTTTTAAGGATGTTTTTCTTTCCTAATTGAAAACATTCCATTATAGGCCAATACGTCTGAGAGTTTTGGAATGATGTAATATCAATCATTTTCCTTTTATTTGCAGTTGTGTTGACAAATAAAAGCAAGCATTTCTCTTCCTTTAGTTTACAAATAAATGCTAACCATTTTTGGAGATGATCATCAATCAAGCATCTGCCATCACTAATTGCAATCAAAAACTTTCTAAGTATTGAGATGTTCTTCCCATCTACACAAAAATGTAGGTGTTGATAAAGATATGTAGCCATGTGCTCAAAATTTTAATTCCTCCATGTCTAGTATGGAACTTAAACCTAGGTTCCTAAGTTAGTATCTAGTAAACAATGGGTGGAAGCAATAGTTGCCAATAATTGCCTAAAAGAAAAAAATGCCATCTCCTGCAACCCACAGACATTAAACTTCATTGTTTTCTTATTGACTGAATTTGTGAGACTTTTGTGAAAAACTTTTGGCTTTTGGCAAATTTTTAAAAGGACGCAAATTAAATTTTAAAAATGATGAACTTAAAGCTCTCTCTGCTAATCATCATTTTCGTGAAGGGGAGCCACAAAGAGAGTATGAAATCTTAAGCTTCTATTCATTCCCAGAATTATTGAGCATATTTTAACTCTTTCAGATTTCTGGTATATCACGCAACAACCACCTGTAAAGCCAGAGTGATAGAAGCCCCTTGCCAACCAAGCAGTCTGGTCATAAAAGGTGTGGCTTCCATAAATTTTTGAACCTTCATTTCCATTCTGGTCACCATGCTAGATTGGGCATTTTTAGAAATGAATTGGACTCCCTTGTAATGTGCACCAAATCCAAAGATGGGAACTCAGTTGTCTCTACTTCATCCAAGTAATGTATGATTGTATGTTTATCTTTTAGCGAGCATGAATGAAATATAATATTCATTTCTTAAAAACAAAAATAACTTAGAGATTGCTTGTTCCTGTTCGTGACGTAGCATTAATGTACCCACCTCCAAGTTCTAGTGATGGTGTGCGTAGGTAAGATCGACTGGAAATGAAAATTATTACTGACTGACAGAAATCCCCTATGCATATTGTTGAGCTCCAACTAAGATAAAAATGATTTTGACTAAGATAAAACCCTAATTTTTTCCATAAACGACATACATTTTTCTATAAATAAAACATGATAATTACATATGATTGCAATAGGTAAGGTGGCTCATTGAAGAGATGTCTCCCTGATCATTCCAACCCATCAAGAATATCAGGATAGCTTGAGTGGATCTAATGGTTAAGAATATGTGGTTCTCCCTTGGCTAAGCTAGGTTGGAGCCTAGTTGAATATCTGGAATGCAATGAAAGAAAGGATTCCCTTCATTGGTATATGTGTTTGATTATTGAAGACTAATTCTGGAATTTCTTGCATCAAATGTGTTGTGAAGATCATAATCCTGCTAACATTTTGTTCCTGGTTTGTTCCTTTGAACTTGGTGTGATACAAATTCACCGTGGCCGGGTCAATAACACATAAATTTCCTTTGTACAAATAATAAATAATATTAATAAATGATAAATGATGATGAGAGGCTGTCAAGAAGATTGTCCTTATATATTACCTAAGAATTGCCTTCACTGAAGGGATGCAATGGCTTAATACGATGATGCAAAATATCATTTTGGTGGGTTCTGACAAGAAATCATGTGATTTAATTCGATGTTGCACGTATCGTTTAGGTGGGTAAGGAAACTTATCAGAATTATCGGGAAAATATCATAAAATATTGACATTTTAAAAGATATTTATTGAAATTATTTGGAAAATATTGAAGTATAAACTTACATTATGGAAAATTCATAAAAATCAGAAATATAGATATCTTAAATATTTAAGATGAAAAAAATCGAAAATATTTATAACTTTAATTCAATCTATATATGTTACACGCTTCGATTTTTACTCCATGGGATGGAGGCTTCAATAAAAACGACAAAAAAAACAATGTTTAATATGATATTCCGGAATTCCGGTATTAGAAATTAAAAACATGTTATGTTTTCGGAGTTTCTTAGTGAAAGCATAACTTGAAATGCAATATACACCTATTGTTAATTGTTATTTAAGTTTCTTTTTTACTGACAATATAGTAATTTGAATCTTTTTAATGCATTTTTCCTTTCGTTTTATCATAAAATATTGTCACGGATCTTTTACTAAAATAAGCACTTGTTTGTATTGTGATCCAGGGGATGTTATCTTGTTAAGTCCGGGGTGTGCCAGTTTTGATGAATTTGATAATTTTGAACATAGAGGAAGAGTATTTCAGGAATTGGCAAGATTGTCTTTATGAAATAAATAAATGGCAAATACATCGTGAACATGAGAACCTTTAAATTTACTTCTTCATAAGCTTCCTCATGTTTCTAATTGTAAATGTTATTCTACATTGGAGTGAGTGAAGGTCTCTCTATCACACAATTTTTACTTAATTTAATATTCAAATATCAATTTATTTTTAGCATACAATGTCCAAATATAATTTAATATCCAAATATCAATTTATTTATTAAAGCAACATAAACTCTTAACTATGGAATACATTTTCTTTATATGTTGCTTCAAAGTTGTTTATTTTTTAAGATTTGTATATTATATTTAGTGTAACTATACCTATTTTTAATAGGTACGACTTTTAAAAAAATCTTTATAAATTGATTTCAAATGTTGAATAAAATAATGGTTATATGTATATTTATTTATAATAAATTGATTTTAAATGTTGAATAAATGAATGTTTATATATATAGGTATTTATAATAAATTGATTTCAAATGTTGAATAAAATAATGGTTATATGCATAGGTATTTATAATAAATATCTATAATAGGATTTGTCATTTTCAAAAGAAAGTTATTTGTCTTAAAAAATCTTTCCAATAGGATTTGTCATTTTCAAAAGAAAGTTATTTATGTTTTAAAACCTTTCCAACCTATACTTATAGATGTTAGGGGTATTCAATTTAGTAAATGGTCATTTTCAAAAGAAAATTATTTGTCTTAAAAAAAACCTTTCCAACCTATATTTATAGATGTTAGGGGTATTCAATTTAGTAATGGACATTTTTTAAGACTACAAATTTTGAAGAAAATATATTTTTCATCTACTGAATACTACTGAATATATATAATGATAAATTTTATATGCAATGACACATGTGGGTTGCATTTGCAATTGGGTTTTTTTCCTTTTTTTTTAAATTGTACATAGGGTTAATGAAGTGTAAGAAAGAACACAACATTTACACTCTAGAGTTAAAATCTAATTCACTAAAGAATTATATGACTATTAAATTGAATCCAAAAAACATCGACATTGGATTTTTAACTCCAATTCATTCTTTTTGTTTTTTGTAACATTGTTGATGTTTGGACAACATCGGGAAGACATTCTCTTAGAATAATAATTAATAATATAATTATTGATTATTAAATATCATATATAATAAGTAAATGATAATAATAAATAGTTATTGATTATTCAAGGGA
>SNQJ01S0000787.1:317395-344245 GCA_010110895.2 Picea sitchensis | reverse complement strand
TTCCACAGCGCAAGACTGAATAGTCTGGACCAGAGCAACACTGCGTAAGTCTGAACGTCCTGGACCAGAACAACAGCAAGGGCGAAACCCAAACTGCTCTGCGCGTACCAGTATTTCTAACAAACAAAGAGCCCTCACTGAAGTGCATAGCAGGAGTGAAGGAGTGGTATACAAATGACATAGTTAAATCTCCCCTGCCCGGCTCGGGAAGAAGCTCATAACTAACCTTCATTGCAATCTATCCTTCCGGATCCTCCATTGAAGTGATCGGACTGAACTCGCAGGAACAATGAATTACCGCTCGAGGGAGCCTCGCCGTCAAGTAAACTCTGCGATGGCCTGCTCCCACTGTAAAAGCTAGAGTAGCCATGTGATGTTGAGGAAGAAGGCATCGCAGCAATTCTAGTGTATGTAGAGGCACTCTGAGAAATGGAGGCGGTACTACATCTAGAGGGAGTAGAGATTGAGTTACCTCCAGAGAAGGAGGAAGAACTACCTTCAATGTCGAGGGAGCAAAGAGAGAGGAGGAGTCGCTCTAGAGGGAGTGTTGATGTTTTTCAGCATCCTGAGACATCGGTTTTGTGAGGGAACCTCGATATATCAAGTATGTTCCAAGATGACTTAGCATGATCAACATTTACCTATGTTTTTGTGGGAAAAGGCATCCATGACTGCAATGTATGTTCATAACATAAGTCCTCATAAGACTTTGAGGAACATGATGCATGAGGAGGCCTTCACCGGAGTGAAGCCTGAGGTTGGACACTTTAGGATATTTGGGTGTCCAATATACATTCATGTATCCAAGGACAAAAGGACCAAGTTAGACCCTTCAGGCATAAAGTGTACATTTGTGGGGTACAACGAGTCTTCGAACGCATACTGGATCTACATCCCTGGTCAGAGACAGATTGAGGTGAGAAAATATGTTACCCTTGAGGAAGAGGTATCCTTCATGAGATCTAGAGGATCTCACATGGATATTGATAGTGAGAGACAAGAAGATATGGTGTCTTCTCCCCCTCACGTTCCAGCAATTCAGAGGGAGACAGTTGAGCCTATTGTTCAAATTGATCACGTTGATCCTGTAGCTCCAGTTGATGTTACCAAAGAGATTACAGTAGGTCGAAAGATACCTACATGGGCTCGTCAAACTCTGTAGGAGGCAGAAGCATATGCATCTCCTCGTGGTACCTTCCGAGAGAGAAAGATACCTCAGAGATATTTGTGCTATGTTGCAGTTATGAAGCACATCATTGATTCTAAGCCTTCCTGTTATGAGGAGGCAACTAGTCATCCAATATGGAGAGATGTCATGATGGACTGTTAATCCATCATGAAGAATGATGTGTGGGATATTGTTCTGAGACCGGAGGGGAAGTCTCTATTGACTTCCAAATGGATCTACAAGATCAAATACACAATTGACGGGAGCATCAAGAGGCACAAAATGAGATTTGTAGCTAGAGGATTCTCTTAGGTGGAGGGAATAGATTATCAGGAGACATTTGCTCATGTTGCTCAATACACTTATATTCGGATGATTATTTCCCCTGCAGCATTCATGGGTTGGAGAGTACATCAAATGGATGTAAAGACAACCTTTCTCAATGGAGATATTGAGGAAGAAGTATACATCGAGCAGTCAGATGGTTTTGTGATACATGAGGAGTCTCATGTGTGTAGGTTGAAGAAGTCCTTGTATGGAATCAAGCAACCAACTCAATCTTGGTATGCGAGGATTGATGGACACTTGATGATTTTGGGCTTAGATCTCTTAAAAACTCCTCCTCTCTCTCTGCTAGATCTCTAAAAACAGACCATGGCTCATTCGAGCATGACCTCTTCTAATGGTGGTCTTGATCTTCCTTGATATTCCTTGTGGAAAAAACACCTGTAAAATTCCTCAATTGCCTCTGAAATCTGTCCCAATGTGTTCAGAGCATAACAATCAATCAAAAATGGCTATTCAGTCACAAAAAATAGACTTGGACTCATCTCAGCATGGCCTCCTTCAATGGTGGCCCTAAGCTCCCTAAAGCTCCTTGAAACTTCAAAGTAGAAAAACCTACAAAATAAGTCTCCAAATGCTTTTGAAAACTGCTCCAATGGACTCATAACATCCAAAAACCCCTAGCTGGGATTTTTCGGCACCTCATTTGGCCAAACAATGAAGAAGATAGGCCTCTTGCCATTTTCCTCCTTCAAGCTTATTGTCTTTGGTTCACCAATTCGCACCTCATGTGTGAGTAACCTGGCTTCTGGGTGTTTTCCATGCCTAAGCACATCACACGTGTCGTTCTCGTGATTGGTGCTAAACCGGTGCACCGTTAGCGGACTTAGGGCCTCCAAAGGTGGAGTTGTTGGGTGCATGGGGGACCATATGGCCACGTCCCAGTGCTAAAAAAGGGCTCTGTTACAAGGTTAATTGTGGGCGCGACAAGTGTCAAGCGCATAAATCACTGACCGTTTGAAACCGCGCACCAAAATTGTGTGGAGTCAGGTCACATTGTAGGTATATGCGACTAGGGGTTGGGGTTAAGCCCCAACCCGTACCCCGCGCCCAACATACAACATAGTCAAATTTAAATAAAATTAAAACTATTATATGGTAAGCATTATATCGTGGGCTCGTTGGTTGGACGGTCTTTGTCAAGGATTTTCACCGTGTGGGGGAGGCCTGGGGTTCGATCCCCATGGACTCCACTAAACTTTTAACTTACCAAAACAGGGTGCCACATGGCAGCCCATGTCTAGGCCATGTGGCACCTCTCAATTTGCCAATAAAAATGCCACATGCCCTAATTTCATTCATCCACATGCCTGTCGCCCGACTACTAACTTATCTCCTGCCACGTCAGTTGTACGACCCAACCACGTCATTTGTACAGATTGTACAACCAGCAAATTTTTGCTTGTTTGGAAAATCGAACAGAACGTGATATCTCACTCATCCAATGTTCGTTTGAACCCGTTCAAAGTGCGTTGGGTTCATGAGGATGAGGCCTACACACCTGCCCGTTTTGAAGCAATTCTGAACACTTTCATTTTTGGGCTAAATTCTGACCCTTGGTCCAGATTCTGATCACACCTTCCCACTTAAAGGCTTTTGGACGCACAAAAGACGATGATTATCTACCTGAGATTCAATACTCTTCTGCTTCCAAGTTATATCAACTGATTTTACTTGAAAAAGTCTTTTTGGCAATCACCTGGGTACCTTGACATGCCTTGCACTACAATTGGCTATGTCCCTCAACCATTGTTCTATGGGTACTGCTGACCCACTTTTCTCTTTGTGCTATGTCCCTGCACCCAACATACAACATAGTCAAATTTAAATAAATTTAAAACTATTATATGGTAACCATTATACCGTGGGCACGTTGGTTGGGCGGCCTTTGTCAAGGATTTTCACCGTGTGGGGGAGGTCCGAGGTTCGATCCCCATGGACTCCACTAAAATTTTAACTTACCAAAACAGGGTGCCACGTGGCAGCCCATGTTTGGGCCACGTGGCACCTCTCAATTTTCCAATAAAAATGCCACGTGGCACCTCTCAATTTTCCAATAAAAATGCCACGTGCCCTAATTTCATTCATCCACATGTCTGCCACCTGACTGCCAGCTCAACTCCTGCCACATTAGCATCATGTCATATTAGTTGTACAGTCAGCAAATTTTTGCCTATTTGAAAAATCGAATAGAACGTGATATCTCACTCATTCGATGTCTATTTGAACCCGTTCAAAGTGCGTTGGGTTCATGAGGACGAGGCCTATGCACCTGTCCGTTTTGAAGCGATTATGAACACTTTCATTTTGGGGCTAAATTTTAACCCCTGGTCCAGATTCTGATCACATACACAAACTTGAAGGAAACATGCCAAGAATATATATATATATATATTAATGAAAACAAAGCAAAGTGCTTACAACTGTAGATGCAGATGCAACAGCCTCACCAAGCTCTCTTTGTCCAAACCCTTGCTCAAAAGTTCCACGATCAGAATGACTGTACTTTCATTGATTATTCTCCCTTATGAGATTATGAGTTTGATGCCTTCAATGTCTCCACCTTTCACCATGAGGAGGCCTCCTTATATAGGCTTTGAGAGGCCTAACCACCTTAGAGATTCTTGGGATAGGTTGAGGATCTCTCTCCATCAGTTGTGGATCCTCCCTAAGATCCAACCTTGACCTCAGATTCGAATCGAACTGACTTCAGAGATAAGGGGGATCTGCCCCTGATTTCCTCAACAACACATCGTTCCCCCAGAATGGTGCACAGAGCATTGCAACACTCCCCCAAAGGAAGGCAAGGAACGCTAGCGCTCCCTGCTAGTGGGTAGGGGAGCACTGCCCTTCAAAAATGATTTTCAAGTGGTCTTTCTCAAGGAAAAAACTTTGTACTCTTCGTCAAATGACATATCCTTCTTTTAACCAGTCTCTGAGGATGTCTCAAGTGTTCCTGTGATGTCATTCGAGATACGACATAAGCAAGATGACAGTATGATATTTGCGACACTTGTGACATTTGTGGCCAAAGTGAAACACTTGCGACACCTGTAATGACGATAGTAGGTCATCATTGAAGTGAGTAATTTTGATGTGTAACACTTAACCATTTTATGAGTCAGTCAAGATAGACACACTGGATTGTTGCGAAGCATGTGTTGAGATACCTGCAAGGCACAGTTGGACATGGTATGAGATATACTTCCAGTATTGATATGATATGGTAGGAATATATTGACTCTGATTGGGCAGGGAACGTAGTTGACAAAAAGAGCACCTTCGGGTGTTTCTTCACTTTGGGTTCTTCCATGGTTTCCTTGGTTTCCTTTTGTAGCAGGAAACAAACTTTTGTGGCTTTGAGCACAACAGAAGCAGAGTACATTGCATTAAGTATGTCAGTTCATGAAACAATGTGGATTCGCAAGATCCTTGCATATTTATATGAACATGTGTTGGATTCCCCCATTATTCATTACGGTAACCAAATTTGTGCGAAGATCTCAGAAGAATCCATTGTTTCGTGACAAATTGAACCACATTGAGATCAAGTACCACGACATCGAGACATGGTGCAGAGGAAGAAAGTATTGGTGCAGTACCTTCCTACATATGAGCAGGTTGTTGATATTCTTACCAAACCAAGACGAAGTTCAAGTACTTCCGTGACTGACTTGGCATGGCAGAGAATGCCTCCCTTGCTGAGAGGGAGTGTTGATGTTTGTAGCTTCCTGAGACATTCTCCAGATCGTACTCCTCTGTGAATGAGTTGATTTGATCTGTGATTACACTTATCCAAGAAGGGATAAGTGTGTTTGGGATTAAAGCCCAATGTCCCTTGTGGAGAGCACATGAGGACATGTCAAGGGAGTTGACCTTGACATCACACACTATGGGGAGTTGACCCTACTGTTTCTAGAGGAAGTAACCTCTAGAAGTCCACATGGGAGTGCCATGTGTGACAGACATTCTTCATATCGTACTCCTCTGTGAATTGAGTTGAGTTGATCTGTGAGGACACTTATCCGATAAGTGGTAAGTGTGTTTGGGCTTATAGCCTAACGTTCCTTGTGGAGAGCACATGAAGACATGTCAAGGGAGTTGACCTTGACGTCACACACTATGGGGAGTTGACCCTAAGTGTTCCTAGAGGGAGTAGCCTCTAGAAGTCCACATGAGAGTGTCATGTGTGACAAACCTTTTGCTACTATGGTGGTTGTGTACCATTGGCAGAGACTCTGTGTCTCTGGATAGTAGTTGTGTACTACTATGGAAATATACCTCCCTAACTAAGAGGGAGTGTTGATGTTTCAGCATTGGGCGAACCTTCTCCTAGATTGGGTTGTAGACCAAAGGAGATATGATACATTTATCATAAAGGTGCACATGTGGTAAATGGGCCCAGACATAGTCCTTCCTTGATCATGACAAGGAATAATATGGACTCGAGGTGCTTGAAGTGATTTCCACGTGTCAGTTAGCATCAGGCTAACATTCACTCACATGTGTGTACTTGTGGTGAAAGATTCTGGTGTGGTCTTTGTCCTAGTCACGGTGAATTGACAAAGACTGATAAATACTCAAGATTCTATATGTTATTACATGCGGACCCAGAGTGAGCATGATCTTAAAGAGAGTTAATTGACTCAGAGGGAGAGTCGTAGAAGGAGTTTCTCCTTGGTTCATGTGGGAGAGAGACATCTCACAAGACTGACAAACAAGTGTCATGAGTCTAGGGTGAAGTTTGTATACTTCAAAGACAAGCTTGGCATGATGTAGAATGTCTCCCTCGTCGAGAGGGAGTGTTGATGTTTGGACAACATCGGGAAGACATTCTCTTAGAATCAATAATTAATAATATAATTATTGATTATTAAATATCATATATAATAAGTAAATGATAATAATAAATAGTTATTCATTATTCAAGGGACGCATCCTTTCATGGATGGTCACCATATGTTCCCTATATATGGAACACTCATCATTGTAATAATATATCAATTATCATGGAAGTTATATTATTAAGAAAGTGTGTTGTTTATGACTTTATGAAATGGGTGCAATCTACATCACTATGTTATAATGAAGATGCCACTATGAAGTATTAGTTAGAAATTCCTAATTACTTGGGGGTTGATGTTTCAGGATTAATCCGTAAGTGCGGACACAAATCGATCTCCCTAGATCTACCTGGATCTAGAACAAAACAGGACAGAATGATACTCTTTCCCTAGATTTTTACTATTGAATGGACTAGGAGGCAAGAATCATGAACATACCGTATGATCGCTTCCTTGGGTCTTTGTTGTTCCAAGCTTCGCTCCAATGCTCTTGTGCCGTTCAGATCACAACAGTACAAACCAATCGAAGTGAAGGAAATTCAATATATTCAATAGTTAATCTATACATATGATCAAGGAGTTATGTAATAAAGTGACATCAACTTTATGGGAAAGGGACACATTACTGTATTAAATTGATAGAAAGAAAAACTTACAACTTGAGCCTTGATGTTGCAAGCCTCCTTTCGATGGCTCCTAGCTCCGACACACACACTTGCTCATGCATGAAGAAAATCAACCACTTTTGATAACCTTGTTGGTGTCTCTAGTTGCTGTAGCATCAGTCCTTCATACAATCTTCCACTAATTCTCCAATCAATCTCTTGCTAGTTTGCTTCTAACCTTTTCCATGAGCATTCTCTTCAATATATAGGAGAGAATAGATTAGTTACTTGGATAGGAATGATTCCAAAAGATCAGGAAAGCCAGTACTTAGTTAACCATTCGAATGCCAATTCATCCTTCTAGAAGATTCCCTTCTAGACGGTTCGAGAATTTATCTTTTTCCTTCCTTTAGAAGATGTTCGCACCCTGATAATTAAGTACAGTGCAAACCTCTAGTACCCCAGCTTAATGCAGCCTGCGAGAATCATGCATTCTCGCAGGCAAATATATAGGTAGCCTGCAAACCTCCCTTAAAAATATGATTTCTGGAAGCAGACAAAGGTAACTTTTCTCAGGAAAGTGTTCTAGTGAAGAGCCTGATTTTTCCATCTTCATAACATCATCATGATGACCAAAATTGTGGATAACAGTTGAGGGTGAAGGTCTACACTACATCATTATGAAGATGTCACTAGGAATTCTTTGTTAGAACTAATTACTAGGAGGGTAGGGGTGAATATTTTCATTACATCGTTATGAAGATGTCACTAGAAAGTCCTAATTAGTTGGGTTAGTGTTAATATTATCTTATCTTTGTGTACATAGATTTATATGTCATATAAAGGTGTCGCATAATGAATCTACTTGCAACCATAAGTGAAGGAATCCTTACTATTTTTTTTGTGTCACCTCCATCTTTGTTGATCAAGTGTACATACTTATGTAGATTAACTACGAGTTGGAATAAGAGCTCCCTAATAATCTCTACATTTGATTACTAATGTGGATTCTTTTTTTTTCATATTTATTTAATACATGCATATATTTTTTCTTGATGAACATTCTCATTGTCTCCATACTCAAAACTTTGGGCGGATTTTGTAACAACCTCGATGGTATATGTTGTGCCAAAACAAAAATAAAAATAGCCTATTGGCAATAAATTATTTATTAAACATCTCCAAGTTGTTGATTGGACAATTTTGGTATGAAAGGTTATTTATACATGAGAAATGCATCACGTGTTTCATTATAATGAATATACATTATTTTTATTAATGAAATTGCATATCAATTAGGGTGTGATTTGGAAATACTTCAACTTGAAGCATTAAAAAAAAGTTTTTATCTAAAATTTGATCTCCAATGAGGTCAAAATTGTTGATTATTTGGGTTGGTTGTTATTGATGTCAACCCTTGAAGAAAGTCTGGTAGCGAATTCCGGTAGCACAAAGGTTTGGGTAATGGACCCAAGTTTGTTTGATGTATAATGGTATGAGTTTCAATATATATGAAGGTAAGACTATTCTAGATGGACAATACATGTCATGTCATTTCCGGTGGTATGTGGAATGTCACATAACTCCTCATGGTTAGAGAGTTATGGCCATGTGAAGTTGGAGAACCCTTATGAGTCATCTAGAATCCCCAAAAGGTTAAAGTAGTCAAAGTGGTTGCAAAAAAGAAATTGTTTAAATAATAAAGTGAAGTGATGAGTGTACTATAAGTCAAAGTGGATACAAAAGAAATTATTTAAATAATAAAGTTAATGTAGAAATTACTAAGTGGACAAGTGGTTAGAAGTGGGTTAGCCAACCCCGGATGGGGTGACACGTTGCACAACACTGCCACCTGGTATGGCACCCAACCTCGGTTTAAATGCGGCAGGCCACTCCCCATCTATTCAGCATTAACAATGGGAGTAGGGCATTACAGTAGACCTCTGGGTGAGAGACTTCTCCCTCGCGGGAAAGGGCCGACACTGCAAGCATTTAGTATGGCAGAGTTATTGCGAGAACATGCACAGTTGTCCCACAAGATTGTGAAAGCGAAGAGGCATGGTCACACTCGGCTCATTCTTTCTCTGCAATTTTCGGTTGTCTGTGAGCTCTGGTGTGTTTTTCTTTGCATCCTTCAGAATTCTCCGAGCCCTGGTGAATTTGATACCCACTCCTGCTCCACGATGCCCAAGGAGCGAGGCAAGCCTTGTCGGGGGTCGGCTTAGTACACCCACGTTGCTCAACGCCAGAGGAGACAACATATGGAAAGAGCATTCTTGCTGGCCAACTCCATTCTTCGTCAGAGACCAAGGGTTGTCTGTCTCACACTTCATGCCCCTGCAATTGAGTCTGCGATGGAGGAGCGCGCTCAGACCCCACCAGCAATGGATAATTGGCAGCCCACAGGCATCATGCAAGAAGAAAATCCTCCAACTGCACCTGAAACTCTAGCTGGAAGTAGCATGAGAGGAAGGCCTGAGGAGGATTTCCCAACCTGTTACGTCGAGGAAATACCATACACAGAGGACACTCATGCAAGAGACAACACAAGGAGGAGGCTCTGTGAGGATTTCCCAACGTGCTATGTTGAGGAAGTGCCTTACATGGATGTGGTTTCGCAGAGGACCTGTGCGGTAATGGTGCACCATACAGACATAGCAGACATGGAAAAAGATGAGGCCAGCGCAGAAGCATGGATGGTTATTCCAGGCGAGGCAGATGCAAAGGGAATACATGCACGATCCGGTGCCCAACCACCATTCCTCCATACAACACACCTGGACCTAGTGTTTGAACTTCGAGGACAAATGGAAGACCAGGAGCACAGAGCCCTCCTAATGGGACAGTGTTTGGATACGATTTTGGATGCTTACTCCAATGCCCCGGCAAATCGAAAATTCCCAATGTGCGCCGAACCGTTTGTCATTCAGGCCAGAGCAGCGTGGCAGGAGGATGAGGGCGACAGGCCACCGAGTATTTGATCATGTCATTTTTAGTCTGGTTTTTTCTTTCACCTCCAGCCATGTTGGGGCTCTTTTTTGCTTTTAATCTTTTTGTTCAGAGTCAAGATGATGTAGGGCCATCTTTCCTGGATTCCTTCGGGCAGGGAAGATGGCGAAACAATCTTTTGTTTTCTTTTTTCCAGAAGAAACATACGCGCCCCAAAGTGTGTTGGTTTCCGGTAAAATGGCGACACATTTGGTGGCTGCAACACCGTTGTATCTCTTTGTATCTTTTGTTAATATAATATAGTAGACAATACCCTTTTTTTTTAACAAAAAAAAATAAAAAAATAAGTGGGTTAGCCCTAAAATAAAAAAAAGTGGTTTAAGATGGTTAGAAGGTAACCCCTTGAGGAAGCTACATAAAAGTATAAATAAGAGGAAAGAGTCTCTCATTTTAATCACACTTGAGCATATTGAATATCTACAAGTGACTGAGGTAACCAAATGATATCTAAGGCGAATTTCATAGGGAAGGTGAAGTAAAGAAGGCCAAAATTCAAAGGAGAATAAATTATTTTGATGATGCTTTCTAAGGTATGTTATTTACAGTTCATCTCACAATTTTCGCAATAATTTTTTTCCTAGAATGATTCAGACTGCGAAATCTGGAGACCATTGAGAAAACATATCCAAGTAGCCGTGATAAAAATTTAATCTTGTGGATCGTTGTATTTTTGGAGTTACACTCCATGGAAAATAGGGTTTGTTGTTAGTCTTGAAATTAGTCTAAAACAAGTGTTTCAGGTAAAAACATCATAACGTCTTCATAACATATCTAAATTCAGTAAGACCAAATGTATTGGTTAGAATAAAGGCTGTAGTATTTTGTGTACCATTTTCAGATCCATACAACAAATATTATGTGTGGGGCACGTTCTACAAGTTTGTTTTCTAGAATAAGCCAAAATTCAACAAGGTATGTCATTTTTACTATAACTCATTTTCTGAGAGGTTACAAGCAGTGAAACCTAGAGGAATTGCATAAAAGACATTGAATAACATTATGTACTATTTTCATATCTTTATTCATTACATGTACATATTTATGATCATTTCAAGTTAGGGTTGTTGACCAATCCAAAATTAGTCATGTGAGACTAAAGTAAAGTTTGATGAAAATGCTAGTCTCTTGTTGTTAAAGTTAAGGAAGGTTTGCATGTATGTGCTCATATACACCAGGTCTATTACAGAGTTACAAATCAGATTTGGATGATGAAATTGATGAGGGATTTTGGTTGAGGTACATGTTGGGTACATGGTTGAGATAAGTAGTTGATGAGTTGGCACATACATGAGGGGTATTGTTGATGATATTGGTACATCTTGATGAGTCATAGTTTATGTGTATTTGATGCATGATTGGTACATATTTGGTGCATGGTTGATGCACTCGTTGATGGTACAGTTTGGTGCATGGTTGATGCACTTGTTTATGGTACAGTTTGTTACAGGGTGTTTGGTGTAGGTTGATTTGTACAGGTTTACAATAGTATATCTCACAGTGATAATGTGACAGTGGTTCCATCATTCTACTCATATTTCAGGGCGGTTGGACTGGGCAAGGACAGGTGGTTGTAGTCACCTTCCGGTTGTAGCCAAAGAACATAGGGGGTTGTAGCCTCCTTCTGGTTGTAGCAAGAGAATTGGGGAGTTGGAGCTTCCCTCAGGTTGTAGCTTGAGAAACTAGGGGGTTGGATCCTTCTTCCAGTTGCAGCTGGAAAACAAAGGAAGTTGGTGCTTCCAATGAATGTAATTCTTAAATAAATATAAGAAAAAACATTATGTGGTTTTCTCCCACTTTGGGTTTCCATGTAAAAACACTGGTGTACTATGTATGTGTATGATTGCTCATTTTTTCATTGTTTATTTACTTTGAAACTATTGGATGATAATGTTACATTGATATAACACTTGCATTTTATGGCTAAAAATGATTAAATTTCTCTATTACTGATTCACCACCCCCCCTCCTTCTCAGTAATCCAACAAAAATACATAGCCATTTTTCTTAGCACAAGTTTCAGAAATTCATGGTAAAAATCAGCATAATATCCAACCACTCAACTCCAAGTACGACCATTTATATATGTCATATAAAGATGGTGCATGTAAATCCAAGTCGAAATTTATAACCAGATTTGCACCAATTTTGCTATGTGAGTAGAGATTTATTGATGCATGGAAGTGAAAACAAATAATCAACAGACCCCACTTTGATACAAAAGAGGAAGAACAATTCCCACACTAGACGTAGCAAGATGTTAGGTGCCCTGTTCAAATCAATTTCAATAGCAAATATGCAACATAGACAACATTTTTTTAATTTTGTGTTATTTTTTGTGTCATGTTTTTGGTTGATATACTACATATTGGTATTAGTTTCTAGTCACATTATTATCATAAGTGAAAAATTCACTATATCTTTATGAAACTAAACTACAAGTCTTCCTCGAGATCTATTTAGATTTATTCGAGATTACCTCTAAGTTTAAAAATTGTAGTGTCTAACATGTCTGAGGATAGTATTATTTTATCCTCTTAGTTTGTGAAACGAAGATGAAAATGATTTTCCAAATCCATAAAAATCAATATAGACAACTTGTTTTGAGTATCTGTTGAGAGTCTTCGAAGAAAGAATGGACTATTTTTTTTTTCTTGAGACCCATTGTGACCCCTGCAAACAAGAGTCCATCATGAACCATCTTTACTTTAGGGAATCAAAACTTGAAAGCCTTATTAACCTCCACTAAAGATGATTAATCTCTTTTAGCAACCTATTCCTCTTCACTTATTCAATTCAAGGTAGCATTCCTCTTCACTTATTTAATCCAAGGTAGCATTCCTCTTCACTTATGACTAAATGTTTTACTGTGGAGGCTATGAACCAATGTTATAAAGTTATTCAACCCAAGGCTTCTTCTATGGGCATTATGGACAACGTATTAAATAGTGAAATCTCTAAAGATAAACTTTTCTTGGCTTTGATTTTTATGAATGGTAAATTGGATAAAATTCCTTTGAATTTTTTAAAAGTATGTGGGACACTATTAGTGATGGTTTTTTCTAGATGGTAAAGGAATCCTTCTCTTATGTAATTTATGAAAAAAAAAATCGAGACTTAATCAATATTATTTTGAAGATATCATTAAGAGATGCCATGAGTCCCATGTTGAACTTATTCTTATACTGAGAAGGGGGGCGGTGAATCAATATACGATATTTTTTACTTTATTTAAACATTCATCAATCATTCATTAGCCGAGAAAAAATAATCACATGTAAACTCAAATCATAATGCATAGACTTTAACTTGGAAACCTAATCGAGAGAAAACCATAAACTTAACTTTATAAATGTTTGTAGGCACCAACGTATTGGAGACACCAATCTCCTTAGCTGAGCAACAACTCAGTAAGATGTAGGCACCAATCTCCTTAACTCAGCACCAACTTAGCAAGATGTAGGCACCAATCTCCTCAATTGAGCACCAACCTGATGCAGGAGCATTTTGCCTCCTAAATTAACTGTGTTGATTAGACCTTAGGGGTCTTTGAGTTTACTAAGGGAGTGGGTTCCCTAGCTTGAAATTATTGTAAATCATATGTTTTATTTAAATTCTATAAGAATGGCATAGAATAGAGTGTTGAATGAGATTGATGATTCTAGAATAGGAGTTTCTTTGAAGAGCTTAATATGTAATCGAATCTTCTTTGTTAAGAAGATCTCAAGAGTTTGTAGAGGTCTAGAGAGATCCTTTGGATTAGGTGTAAATCTCATGGAGAGTCTTGTGGATCTGAACAAATCAGGAAGTTTATTTGTCCTTGTATATATCGTAAGCCTACAAGAAGTAGTAGGCATAGAGGTAAAGAGAGATAGGAGAAGAATAGGAGGGTGTGAATAGAAGAGGCCAAGTGTGACCAAAGGCCAAAACATAGGCCAATTTAAATGCAAATAAGGCTAGAATAGCCAAAGAGGGTTTTGTGTAATTTTATGTACAAAGATTCATTAATAAAATCCTTGTGTTTATTGTTTTTTTGTGTAAGTGTAAGATCCGAATATCTATTTTATTGTACGAGTGTCCCTCTGTAACTCAAGAAAAATATAATGAGTTATTAAAAGCCTAGATCGAAGTCTTTTTGAGTTGTATCGCAAGTTCCAGATCTAATTGTTGTGAAACCCTCATTAACAAAGGATAGATTGTGACTTTTGATCTTCAATCATCATATAAGATCGATGATCTTGGTTGTGAGAAAATCGGATCTTCTACAAATATTGGAGAACCTCAACCATTGGATCATATCCATAGTTAAATTGTGGCCATTGGTTATATCGGCTTGAGGGGTTTGTTGTGTTTAAAAAGAGACAGTTGAGATTAGATCTGGGACAAGCTTTACAAGATTGACAACTCGCAACGTATCGGCCTATCAGCCTAGTGTATTTCAAAACAAGTGTAAAATGGTGCTATAGTGACCTGATAGCCCGGTGATGGGAAATAGATCTAACCATCCATTTCCAACCCAAATCAATGGATGAAGGGATATATTGGGAGTTATAAAGTGCGAGGAAGTTAAGGGATAGGCGATCAAATCCTTGTGTAAAGATCAACGACAGAGATCAAACATTGGATAAAATCTACAGTCCACATTGTATTGAACTACTAGGCCCTGACACATTATCAAACCAAGTAAAAAAGTAGTACCAGTACTTCGACATCTTGGTGCCCCAACATCTCAGAACAGAATAAAAATTAAAAGGACGCAACAGAAACAAGTTAGGCCCGACATCCCGACACTCAACATCGTCGGTATATGGCCATATCGACATGTTGAAACTCGGGACATATCAAGGAGTGGTATGGTGTTCAAATCCCGACATTACGGTACTCCGGTATCAAGGTTTCAATATGTCGGATCAGACCATAATATTGGTAAGGGTTGTACATTGTAGTAGCGGCATAGTAATGTTGATCTAGTATTATTCCCATGGTCATAGTCATGGTTGTATAGCACCGAGGAATAAGCGCTTGGTTATAACATCTAGTTGTGAGTAGAATAAGGGCTTAGCACTTGGGTGAAATAAATGCTCGATTTTTTATTGAAGAGAAGGTTAGAGTCAACCCACAAAGTGCTTAAATAAAGATCCTTTGTCTAATTCTTGGGAATTGTTGGATTGAAGAGGTGATTCAAAACTTGTTTCTATTTGGGAAATAAACAAACCGAGAGTGAATTTGAAAGCAGCTCAATGTTGAAGCTACAAGCAAATTTGTAGCACTTTGAACATGTGGGTAAATGATCTAGTGGGTCATAAAAACCCAACAACACCTATAGACACCAACCTACAATTACAATATTTGCAAGCATCAACATGTTGGAGACACCAATCCCCTCACTTGAGCACTAACCTGTTGGAAACACCAATCCCCTCACTTGAGCACTAACCTGTTGGAGACACCAATCCCCTCACCTGAGCACCAACTCAACAAGATATGTGTAGACACCAATCCAAGATTTTCATACATAGAGTACTTATGGCTTCACCTACATGCTTCATTCCATAGAAAATCCTTCAAGCCCTAGTCACATGTAGCCTTCGTACCCTGGCCAGCCTCATAGCATCATTCCATAATAGCACACAACAACATCACAATGACGACAACATCACAACATCAGAATAGCGCATACGACAACATCACAACCTCAGAATAGCACACATCGCATCATCGCAGTGACAACAACATCACAACATCATAATATAGCATACATCAACATCACATTCCTATAGTGCACCTTGAGAACAAAAAATACCCCAAGAAAATCCCTTAGACTTCTCTTGCACACCTTTAGATCCCAAAAAGACACCCCAACACCTTTAGCGCACCTTAGATCACTTATGTGCACTGTTGAATTGATATCTTGCTTGGTTTCTCTTCAAATGCACACATCTATCATGTATTTATAGTAATTATGTCCCCACTTTCTAGGCCGAATTGATCTTCTGCTTTATATTCTCTTCCCAGAGTATATCTATTTCTTCTAAGGAATTAACGAGTTTTGCTTCAAGATTCACTTGTCCATCAATGTCTTCTTCTTATTAATCTATCTTTTTTTTCTAATTATCTTCATTTTCTTAATCGACGGGTTTTGTTTCCATGGTTATGGAGAGAGATTCTTCTTTATCATCACTATCTTCCCTTTCTTGAATTTTCCAGATCCTCATTTTATCTTTCTCATAACATTTGTTTCTTCTGTCTCTGATTCACAGCCGAAATAATCATTGGATCTCTCTACATAAATGTTTTGTAGCTTGTCCCAAATTTGTTTAGTTGTTATACACTTCATTATTTTGACAATCTCAAAATATGGTAGGCCACTCAAGATGACCTATGTTGTTATTTCATTGTTTTCACTTGACTCCTTCCCAGATTCATCTGTATAACCTGTTGTGACTAATTCCCAAATATGAAACTCAAGGGCCTACAAATATATGATCATTCATATACTCCATGTTGCATAGTGTGTTCCATCGAACAAAGGAACTCTATTTGTAGCAAGACCTTCCTTACAATCCATATGTGCACAAGATCTTCCTTCCAGTGGTTAAACTGTTTTTGAAGGAACCTGCTCTGATACCAATTGTTGAATTTATGCTTATACTGAGAGGGGGGGGAGTGAATCAATACAAGATACCTTTTACTTTATTTAATAATTCATCAATCATTCATTAGTCGAGAAACAATAATCACATAGAAACTCAAATCACAATGCACAAAGTTTAGCATGGAAAACCAATCGAGAAAAAACCACAAACTTATATTTATAAATGTTTGTAAGCACCAACCTATTGTTACAAATATTGTAGGCACCAACCTACTAAAGACACCAATATCCTTAATTGAGAACCAACTCAACAAGATGTAGGCACCAACCTACTAGAGACAACAATCTCCTCAATTGAGCACCAACCTAGCAGCACCTGTAGGCACCAACCTATTGTTACAATATTTGTAGGTACCAACCTAATAGAGACACCAATCCCCTCACATGAGCACCAACTCAACAAGATATGTGTAGACACCAATCCAATATATTCATACACAAAGTACTTCTGACTTCACCTACATGCTTCATTCCACAAACAATCCTTCAAACCCTAGTCACATGTATCCTTCATGCCTTGACCAACCTCATAACATCATTCCATAATATAATCCCTGATGGCAACATCACAACCTCAGAATAGCGCACACGGCAACATCATAGTGACGACAACATCACAAGATCATAATAAAACATACGAAAACATCACAACCTCGGAATAATGCACATGGTAGCATCACAGTGACGACAACATCATAATAACACATATGAAGGCATCACAGTCCTATAGCGCACCTTGAGAATGAGAAAGACCCCAAGAAAATCCATTAGACATCCTTTGCACACCTTTAGATCCAAAAAAGACACCTCAACACATTTAGAACACCTGAAATCACTTCTACGTGCCTCAGACTTGATCTCTTGCTTGGTTTCTCTACAAATGTGCACATCTATGTTGTATTTATAGTAATTATGTCCCCACTTCCTGGGTCGACCTCAATTTTCTACCTAGCTTATCGAACAGAAAAATTCATATCTCCTCATTCTGAGGGAGTTAGAGAGAATTCCATATACAGTTGAAAAGGTCTTGGAATAATATTTACAACCATATAACTTTTTCTCCCATTTGAGTTAAATATGTAGGGTAAAAAGGCCTTCAAATATAGGGTATCCAAATTGACCATCAAAAATTCAAAAGTAATATTTTCAACAATCTCCATCTTGCAATCTTTATCTTGGACATTTGTAGGATCGTAATATTTATCTTGTATATATGTAGGCTCCCCTATCTTTGACATCAATGACAAAAATATTTCCAACATCCCATTAATTTTATAATGCTTCTTACAAAATCTTAGCAAGATTGCGGCTTTGCATATTAAAAAAATTGCAACCCAAGTTGTTAGACAGGTGAAGACTGGTTTTCTTCAAAGGAGATATATTCTTGCCATGGTTATTTCTATGTGTGATGCCTCAAAGTGGGTTAGATAATCTCAACAAAATTCACTCCTCAAGATTGACTTTGACCAAGCATATCATAGGCTTCGCTAGTCCTTTATTACATAAATGCTTCAATCCAAGGGATTTGGCTCTAAGTGGATTTCTACGTTGAACATTATTGTTCTCATGCTTTTTCTTTTCTCTTGATTAATAATTTATTCTTGGAGAAGATTATTCTATGCCACTCTATTAGGCAGGGATGCCCATTAGCCCTTTATTTGTCTTCGTTTATGATGTCTTGGGGTATCTATTGGAGGCTATCAAATTACTAGGGAAAATTAGGGTTATTGCTCATTCTCTAGGAGAGAGGGGTAGAGATGATGAACAACCACTTTGCATATGATTCTCTCATCTCAATGCAAGTTTCATATGACTTAGACAGAGTATTTAGATTTGTTTTGTACAACTTCAAGTGTGGCAGTGAGCGAGCAAAAAGGTGATTTTTGGATTATTGGTTTAGAGGACTTCTGAGATGAATTTTGCTTGCCTAGAATTATGTTTAGCCTAGGGTGATTTTTCGGTATACATGATTTTATTTGGTACAAAAATCCCTTGTGGCCATGCAGGATTGGTGTCTTTAGAAGTTACAAGTTAAGCTTCAAAACTAGTAATTCAAGAATATTCCATTTATGGGCAACATGGTAGTGATCTCTAGAAGCCTGGAAGCCTCTCATATCTGTTATGTTTCTTGTCGGTTGCCTAGTTGAGCATAGTTTACAAAGATGGAAAAAAATCCAAGAACGGTTTTGGGCATGCGATGTGGAGGTGAGAAGGGGTTTCCCATGGCCCCATGGGATGTATGGATTTTTCCTAATGAATAAGGTAGTTTGGGCTTGATTGATGTGGAGTCTCAAGGTAAAATTCTAGCAATTAAGTGGATTGTGAAGTGCTTGGAGGGCTCAACTCCAAGGCAAGTTTTATTGAGGTATAATATTTTGCAAGCACGACGCATACTAAGGATTCATGGTTCCTTTATATTATGTGATATTATTTTGTCTCCTCATTCCAAGTTTGAGGCTACTTTATTTTTCATAACATATGAATTGCATGGAAGCTTGTGGCCAAACTTGGGGACTGAAACTTCTTTGGTAGTGGATGTGATTGGTACCTAGATTTTCGCCCCATTTGGAGTTGGAAGACTCGAGATCAATGTATTGTTAAAATCCATTGATATCAAGCTCTCATGTTAAGCATGAAAGGCATCTTCTTTTGAAAATATTTGTGGGATTCTTATGCCAAATCATTATGATTGGATGGTGTTAGCTCATCATAAGGCTCTTATTACCTAGGACGAGCTAACCTATTTGGGGGATTCAAAGACATATCCAAAGACACATGCAAGGTCCAACTTGGAGGATTGGTGTTGTTCTTTTTGTAAGCCAATTCAAATTATGACCCAAAAGATATTGTATTCCTTATTGCATCAAGAGTTTCCACTGGTGCCAACTTTGTATGCTAGATAGCTCTACTTAGTCCCATAGGTTATATGGATACAAAGGATTCATAGTAGATGATACTTCTGCTTATCTTATAAATTGTGAGTTTCTACTTGGTTGGTCATCTATCAAGGAATTTCAACGAAATATTGTTTAGTGAAAAGTGGCTTTATGGATGATCAATGTCCAATTTGTGGTAAAACAAAGTCTTTTATGCACATTTTCTTGGTGTTGGATAATGAGAGATTGTTAACAATAGGTTCAAGTGCATGGCCCTACTACTTTTAAGGGGGGTATTCATTGGAGGGATGTTTATTGGGTGACTCTAAACAATTAAATCTCCTAGTTTTTGTGGATCTTTGGAGTGTCCTTACAATTTTTGCTTTGTACTATATATGGAAACTAAGATGTAGACAATGAGACTAGATTTGACCCTTCATTCCATGGGATTTGGTAGGAAGAGGTATGTTTCCAGTGTTAGGTTAATGGTTTTCACATCCTTTGGGTAGATATGCCAAGAGTATTGATGAATTTTCTTATTTGGATATGGTCTTAGTTCTAATAGAGTTAAGGAAGATGTTTTGATTTATTTTCTATTACTATACATATTTCTATATTTTGTACATATTTAATGTTAAATATAATCCTTCTTTTAAAAAAAAGTGTCTATGGACAAAAGGTATGGAAAAAGGAATGCCCATTTGATTGATTCCAACCTAACTCTACATTCAAAGAAAGTGTGATGGGACTCTGATAGAGTTGATGGATTCTCTGGTGGAGATATACTTGCAAAATGAAGGTTATGCTAGTGACATGGAGCATTGAGAAAATCCTAGATATGGGGATGCAGAGAAGTAGAGGATACAACATGTAATCAAGGCACCATCCTAGAGAATAAATGACTATTGCAATTGGTTTCCTAGGTGTCTCAATAGATGGTGGTAGGCCCATATATGGTCTTCAAAAGTTTTGAAATCATGTTATTAAAATTCTCAAGTTGTAAAATTTGGAACTTTTGTATTGTCATGGGGTAAAATTTGAGAAATATGATTTCCATGTTAAGAAGGGTGTTAGAGTGGTAATATTCAAAGTCATTCTATGCTAGATATGTGACCATATGTGAAACATGAAAGTGATGGATGAGGAGGTAGTAGATAAGAAAAAATTGCGGTTCCAAATTTGGAAGGACTCACCAAGTTAGGAAAGAAATGCACGAGATTGCATGTCTTTTCCCCTATGTAAAGGAAGTGTCGGTGATTAGGTACATTGCAATATCACAACTCAATTTGGGGTCCCCTCGGGTCTTTTCTATAAATCATCAAAAGCTCTAGTGGATTGGATTCTCCATTAGACAATAGGGTGGTTCTTAGGGAGTATTCCATTGGTCATATCCAATAGGAATCTAATGGAATTGACATAGACTCTAAGCTCTATACTCTATCTAGAAACTAAGATATAAGTGTATATTTGATAATGAGGTTAGATTTGTCTCTTCATCTTGTACGATTTGGATGGAAGAGGTATGTTTCAAATTTAGGCTAAGGGTTATATTGTGGGTAGAGACATCGAGAATGTTGATGATTTTTCTTACACATATTTGGCCTCAATTCTAGTAGTGGTGAGGATGATGTTTTGGTTTCTTTTTATTTTTTTATTTCTTTTCTTTTTTTCTAAAAGAAAGAGTGTCTTCAGAAAAAAGGTATGGAAAAATGAATTCATATCTCATTGATTGGATAGGGAAGGACAACCTATCTCTACCTTCAAAGAAAGAGGGTGACAAAAATTTGATAGAGGTGATAGAGTTTTTGGTGGAGATCTACCTTTAAAATAGGGTTATTCTAGTGAAATGGAGCATCAAGAAAGTCCTATATTTGGAGATGAAGAGAAGTAGAAGATACAACATGTAACAAAGGCACAATATTAGAGAACCAACTAGCACTACATTGGTTACCTATGTATATCAATGTATGCCCATATATGTTCTTCAACAATTTTGAAATCATGTTGGTAAAATTTTTGAGTTGTAAAATATAGAATTTTATATTGGGGTGCGGTAAAATTTGAGAAATGTTATTTTCATGTTAAGAAGGGTGTTAGAGTGGTAACAAAGAAATTCAATTTATGTTAGATATGTAACTATATGTGAGGTGGGGAACCGATGGATAAGGAGTTACTAGGTAAGGAAAAATGGATGTTAAAAAAATTGAAGGTCCAGGTTGGGAAAGCTATGCATGGGAATGCACATCTTCGAAGGAGAAAGAACACATCTAGAGGACCTTGAAAATTATAGTTTTGAACCAACTAAAGATTGTTCCTTTGAAGAAATTTCATTTTGATCTAGATCAATATATTATTCCAAAATATCCCTCCAAAAAGTGTGAGTGATTTGATAAATCAGAATACTATAGCACAATTTGGGATCCCCTCTTATGTTTTTGGAAACTATAAAAATATGTAGTGCATTGGCATCTTTAATAATTGACAAGGTGATTATCAAGGATTCAACCATTGATCATATCCAAAGGCATCTAATGGAAGCAAGTATAGAAATCCCACTTTTTAGAATCTTTTCCATAGCCTCAAGCATGACCTCTAAGATGTCAGAACGTTAAGTAAGCTTACAAACAAAGCTATTTCCCAAGGATCAAATGATGACCTAGAGGAAACACTAGAGGATATCAATCATGCAGTTGTACCATCCCTGTTGATTAAGCACCAAAATGGTTTAGATTTCTCTCTTGATCCAAACTTTGTTCTTCTTTCTATGTCCCTCCTTCAAGACCCTCATCTTGCTAAGGAGGGGCTAGGTGGGAAATCTTTGTTTCCTTCCAAGAGAAGATACTTTTCCAATTAAGGGAAGAAAGTCAAAAAAATAAAAATCCCAACCCTTGAATTAGGAAATGTCAAAGGGGGATGTGGATCGTTGTGGAAGAATAGATTGTAGTAGACACCATCAATGTCTTACTCTAAAAATGATTTTATAAGCAATTTCCACATGAGAAAATTTAATGAATATGGGCTCAGTGGGTCTAGGAAAGGATTAATAGAATTTTAGCGTGGGTAAAATTTCCCTATTTACCCTTGGAGATATGGAAATAAGACGTTTTTAGATGCATTGATAATAAGTCAGGGAAATTCTTGAGAAATGATAACAAAACCATCTACCTTGAGCATGCATTTTTAGATGGTATAAACATTGAAGTAACACAACGAGATCACTATCAAAAATTTTACTACATTAACTCTCCATTTTTTGTGCAGAGATTGCAAATCCTATGACCACCTTAAAATCTCATACCAATGTTAGTTCGAAGCTAAATTTGTGACAGATGCCTTAAATCCTTTTAACCCGTCTAATTTTGGAAATATCTTGCTTAGATATCTAGTCTTGGGGAGTCATGTGTCTCCCTATGTTGTCACCAAATCCCCACCCACCCCTCTTTTTCCTCAATTAATTTTAGATATCCTAGAGGGTGTGATGGTCAATTCTCTACCATGGTGAATTTTCCTTGCCTAGTGGTCATTATTCCTCGATACGAGTGATGTTATTGCTATAGTACAACAAGGAGTGTATATTTTCATTGTTTATTAGGTTTCCTAAGTCCTAGGTATCTACATCTTCAACATTTTTTTGTGAACGAATCTGTATATATTAATCCCTTAGTCTAAAATTAAGAGTGTATTTCAAACTTGTGGTAATTCCCTTACATACTTTGATCAAATTATCTACACATTATAGATCATCAAGTGATCAAATAACTAAGGATTATGCATGGTTGAAAGGTTACCCCCTATTATAGCCATATTTGGTCATCCTAACCAATTGAGTTGAGATAAGGCATTACCATTTTCCAAATCAGCAAGTTATCATGTATTTAAGCAAGTTATAAACCCTCTAACTTTATGTTTTTACCCTGCATAAGTGAAACTCACACGTAGCATGCAGGTTTCTCGTTAGCAACACATTCACGCCTTCAAAATGGATCCCCAAAATAAATAAAATGAAAAATGCAAAGGCCTTGAGAAAAAATCACAAAGTCCATACACTCGTGCAACCCATATATCTAGCCACAACCAATGGGTCTACTTTCTACACATACAAATAAGACTTCCATGGTTGGATGAGGGACACCACACCCTTATGCTAGAGAAATTGCCTAAAACTTCCTAATTTTCCTTTTCCTTAAATACTCACCTTTTATAGAACCAACCTGGTTCTCTAAGTTTGACTAAATATTGTGTAGGGTTTTTTGAGCCACCTCTTGGTTCCCCACAGAAGTAAGACTCATGTCCTTGTTCAGTAAGAATTTGATTGAATGGTTGAGGATGGAGGGACCTAGGCTCAGGTGACAGAGGCACCAAAACAAGATTAGGTATATAATCTTTTATTGTACATTTATTATTTCATTTATATAGATCTCTCTTCTCCACCTACCAAAATTCCTCATGCAAATATTTTGTTTATATGCATTATATTAGAATGTTAGGAATTGTGGTTGAACCATTGGCCTAAAAGTAGTTAGGGTTTATGTTTTGTAATATTATTTGTCTTATTGTGAATGCTAATATGAGAATAAGGAAGGTATTATTTATTTCATTGTGTGCGGGTACATTTAAAAGACCTGTGTTGGGATTTGACTGACCAAGTTGCTCACAACCATCAAGGACATATGTTGCTCATCAAGTTTTCTTCTATCTATTATATTTGCATTTATATTATAAATATTGATTGTTGGGAAATATTGATTGTATATCCATTATCTTCTATGTTGGTGAGAACCTAACTCTCTCATTGTAGATTCGTGACTAGCATAGTGAAAATCCCTAAAACAACCCCTTGAATAATGAATCTTCCAATACCACACCCTAGGTGCCACCATATGTTGATCCAAATTTCCTAGATGTTAGTCTCACCATGGCTATATGTTGAGAAAATTTCCATTGTAAATCATTGCTTCATCGATTATGAAGCAATCAAATAGTGGATGATTATACATAGTCAAAATTCTTTCCCTTTGAATTTTATAACCTTCAACACCATGCCTATTAAATTTTGTCACTTGTCTTAGACATTCATTCATCTACTTAACCTCTATTGTTGTCATGGTTTGGGTCGCTCTCTTGTTATCCATCACACATCTAGCCCCTAAAAATTATTTGTCATTGATCATCCTTGATCTTATGCTTGAGGAATATGAGGGTTTTCCAAGCACCATAGCCTAAATTTGCAACTTTTAACACTGTGCAAATGGGAATATGTTGCATGACCCTTTATCTTTTCATCATAAGATCCTTTGGGTCATATAAGTATCAAATATTCTACTAGAATTAGTGGGACTAATCAGAGATTCCAAGTGTCATTTTCTATCGGAGGATAGGTCTTTTCCAAATTTAATATTTAATTAAATATTTAGATCTTGGTGTTAACGATCAAAAACGCACTGGCATTTTTGAAAGAACGATGCCTAATATTGTAAGAAAATATTTTCTAGCTTCCCTAGCTCAAAATCCAAATATGATTGCACCATTGGAAATCTTATGATCTGTAGATGTCGATCGACTATTGGAACATGCGAAATGGACATTCCATGGCCGAGAAAATTGATTTTTCCCAAAGCAGATTATTTCTGGAAATCTTCATTTTCGGTGGTTTAGGCGAACAGGACGACTGTTCATTAACCACCGAAAGCTGCACTTTCGGTAGTTAATTCACCCAGAAGCTTTCCAAGTTAACCACCGAAAGCCTGTAACTGCCAGAATGAGCGAATTTTTGCCCAGATCAGAAATTTTCGAATCAGAATGCGATGAAACCTCTTGGAATAGACATGTGGTGAATTATCAATACAAAGCCAACAGTTATTTTTGACAGATTGTTGAAGGAGGAGATGTTTCAAAGGTTTTTGATGTCTTTAGCAAAGGCAGAAATTCAGGACACTTTGCCACCTCAACAGATTCAAATTTGTCTCTCTTGGAGAGTCAGCATCCAGCCTTGGGAGGCTATCCTGCAATACACCAGCACTCAACAAGAGAGAAGGACCAGAAAATCTAGGTTTGACCTCACTTTTGGGGATCATCCCTCATCTTTTGCAATCATATTTTGACTTACTATTTTTAGTTGATTTGATCCATGTTTTCAGGATCTCAGAACTACTTTGTAAAGCTATAAAGCTTAGGATAGAAGACAAACTAAAGTTTCGATTTTGGGTTCTACATGTTGCTACTGTAAGAGAGACCTATTCTTATTATATGAAAAATTGCAAGCTTCCTTCAGTTGTGTTGTCAGACTTTTCTTTTTTGTTCTCTGATATCTTATGAGTGAAGGTTCTTTATTGATGCTTATTCGATCTGCATGTGACTGTCATCTCACTAATTGATTGGTTAAGTTGAGAATCATAAGTTATTTCCTTAGTTATTAAACCCATTGTGCTTGTTTTATATGAGTATAGTCTGGTTCAATAGCTATTTTCTCCTCCATTTAATCAAACCTTGTCTGACTGCATTACTAGAAGGCCTTGCGAGATTTTATATTTCTAGACAGTCTTGAAAACACAGTCCAGTCCCTAGATATTCATCTTGATCCAAAAACCACATCAAATATTAAGAAAATATTTCCCAAAAAGAGTTAGTTACCAGGCATCTCCAACTTACAGCCTAGGAGAGTTTCCTGGAGTGATAATAAATTGGCGTCGTTGCCAGGGAGAGGAGATCGAAGCTCATCTTCCCTGGGAGACGACAAAGATATGATCTTTGATGATAGACAAAGGTTGGACACTACATTGGTTGTAATCATCTATCTGGCGACTCCATGAAGGACGGATTCAGTGGCGACTCCATGATATTCAAATGTCAAAAGCGTTTGCTGCTCTTTTGGCTCGGAGGTTTGCACCTCTTGACTTCTCTTCAGTTCCTGGTTTCCCACATCCAGTACCCAATATGTTGGAATGGGGATATTTTCTGCCTATCTTCAAAGAAAGCAAAGAAGACAATCCTGCAGAACACCTCCTCAAGTTTCATGAGTGCATGGATCTACTAGATCTACCGCATGAAGATGTTCGTATGAAGATGTTCATGTTTTCATTGTATGGTGATGCACGTCAGTGGTATTTTTCTTTACCTCCTTCCATCATTTCATCATTGAAAGATTTTCACAAAGCCTTCACTAAGCACTGTAAAAGGTATTTCTCAGATGAGTTTGCATTTGATAATTTCTGTGACGAATATGAATTACATTGTAAACTTGAAGATGTAAATCTAGAAAGAGCTTCCCCTCATAATATGCCACAGCCCGTAAATGATCTTCAAGATATTGTGTTTTCCCATCAAAATGAACTACAAATGAATTATAAAGAAA
>SNQJ01S0000787.1:281410-315497 GCA_010110895.2 Picea sitchensis | reverse complement strand
CTGATTGTTATGAATTGGAAGAGATGGTTTCTTTAGCCACACAGAGAGAAGATCATAAATGTATACATGATGCGGTTAATGATAGTTCTGAAGAGTATGTTGCAATAGGGGATATCCATCATTGTAACCAAGATGTTGGTGATATTCGGGAGGATAATCATAGCATTGATTCTTTTGACATTATATCATATGCCTCTACTGACTTACTTGGTCATGAAGACGAGATTGCCCCCTTTGAAAAACCAAAAGGTGATTATCCGATTGATACTTTAGCGGGTGACAGTCTCAGATTTGCAACAGATTCTAGGGGCATCCCTCCGCTTTTAGATTTACAGTTCAAGGGAAATGGTAGTGACTATGAAGAACATGATTTTCAGAAAACATCAAATCTTCAAGAAAGACAACAAGAGGATGATGAGGGAAGCTTAGGGTTTCCAGATTTGCAAAGATTGTCTCGTCTTCAGCTAGAACACCAGGAAATTTGCAGCAAATATGGAGAAGAAGGTGAGGAGTTGAAAAGCCCAGATCAGCAGTCCATCCTACATGTTTCTCCGGCAAGGGTTGAGCAGCCTACATTCAGCATTGAGATAAGTAAAAGCAATCAACAGCTTAAATACAACGAGTTGGATCAGAAACTCAAAGAGGTATTCTTTCATGATTTTTATGACCCTATAGCAAACTTTTTGGAATCTAGGAGCAGCATAAATATCAAAACATTTTTGTCAGACGAGGGACAATTTTGTTTCTGTTATCGACTATATTTCTGCAGGATATGGTTTCCATCATTTTTTGAGTTAAGATCAAGAATAGTTTCAGGAAATCATTTTCTGACATGGCTTCATTGGAAGCATGATTTCACTTTATGAGAGGCAGTACAGTTGGTTGTGTAGGGGTAGGTAGAAGAATAAGCTCGCCATCCAAGCAGGTAGATTCATTTTCAATTGTTTTTTCAGTTGTCTCCAATAAGTAGAGCAAGGCAGAAAGATTGAATTGGTTACCTGTTTTTCTACCAATAGTGACAAACTCGATTTTCACACAGCCTATGGAGATCCACTACAACTGTCGAAGATTTTGAAGACCATAAAGTTTTTTTTAGATAAGAGCATGGGTCTTTTGATGAAAATACTTGTGGCACACCTTCGCCTCCTTCAAAACCAGGGGATTCAATTGGTGTTGTTGTTGTGGCTTCGGTAGCATACACCATCTTTTCCAATAGTACCACCTAGCCATACCTCCACTAATCAATGTTATTTGTACAATTTCAAGCCTGTTGAAGAGAATATATTTGAAGCCAAGATAACTGATGTTTTCCACTATGGATACACCATTAAATCAAATATTGAAGGGAAGCATTTACGTGGTTTGTTATTCTCTTATAAGCCTGGTTTTGCACATGATGTTCATGCTTACCTCAGCAGGAAAAATCTGGCCTCAAAATCAAATGATGGAAAGTTGAAAGAAGCCCAAAAGTCTAAACTGTTTCCGGCAAGAATGGTTGAGTGATACCTTTTGGACAATGAGCTTTGGAGGGGCAGCATCATCTCTGGGAAGTTCAGCACTTGCAAATGCTTTTGTAAACTGGAAGACCCATCATGGAATGACTCTTCCATTGGTGGCAGCTGTTATTGTTGCAGTTATATGTGCTATCTTGATTGCGAAAGGATGGGGAGAAAATATGGCAAATTTCAAAGTCAAGATTCCAAGCACAGTTCTACTTTTCGCACATTTGATGGCTGACAAAAGGATACTTCTATTGGCGTGGGCCCAAGTGTGCTTTGATTTTGATGTTTCAATCTTTTGGTTTCTTTGGACTCCAACTATTGTGGCTGATGGACGAGAGGTTAACATCAGTATGATCTATCCTTGCTTGATGGGTTCTACAATGCTCGGTAGTTTAGCAGTATCATGGCTACTTTGTGGACCACATTNGAAGGCCCTCCTTGGTCTTTCAAATGCTGGTGGGATCGATATTATTACTTGTTACTTTAACCATCCCCGATATCCCTCCCTCTATCAGCAATAAGAAGAAACACAGGTTGGAGGAAAAGAACCCTGATGCCTAAATTGACAGTACCTGGAGCTGAGCAATGCACACAGTGTCATGACAGGGAAAGAAATTGAACCAGCTCTGTAGGTGATGGGTCATAGTGTACATATTTGACCAAATAATTTGATGTGCAGGAGGTGCACTATGAAAGAAGGAGTTTGAAATCTTACTATTGAAGAATATTTGGAAGTTGTGGAACATTCTTGCAACGTGGAAAGCTTACAGATGGGAGAGTTGTGGAAGATGTGTCATCTGGCATTGATATGGTCTTAGCAGGTGATATTTTCAATTAAATAGTTGCAAGCTGAAACCCATCAGGAGGAGATTACAAGTTAGTCAGAGAGAAAGGAGCTTCATCTAAGAAACCCTGAAGTCATTTACAAACATGCAGGTAATCATAATTTTGATATTTTGATTTTTGAAATACTTCTATTTTTCGGTGGTTTAGGCGAGCCCTCCAGTGCTCATTAACCACCAAAAAGAAGTGCTTTCGGTGGATAAGGTGCTTAAATCCAAATACTGTTAACCACAGAAAGTTGTTTTAACCAGAATATTCAAAATATTTGCCCAGATTCGAGATATTCAAGTTGGAATGATGTGAAATCTTCTGGAATAGGATGATTATGAATTATCAAATCAAGTCTAAACACTATTCTTGAAGAAGAAAGTCAAAAAGAATTGTTTTGACTATATTTGGTCATTTTTAAAGGGCAAAATATCAGAGGATCTAAAAAGCTTTGTATCTGAAGTTGTTGTTGTTTTGATACACGATCCAGTATTGATTTACAGAGACATGGTTGCAACTGGAAACACCCTCCATTGGTGGCTTCACAGCCTGAGTTTTTATTATTACTGCAAACTTATCGATGGCTTCTTTATGATCGTCCACACAATCCAGTGGATTTTTGGTTTACTGTAGTCCTTGATCCTGCTTCTATACCTTATGTAGATGCTAGTGGTGGTGCAGCCTGTTTTCCTCATTGTGTTTCTGGAAGGCTGAAATATGCAAACGGTGAAAATATTCATCATGGAAGATAGTCACGGTGGATGTGTCGGTTGACCTCATACTGAGAATTGGTAGTGCTGTAAACAGAGGGAGGAGCTTCATCTAGCAAAGCCCTGAGGTTTTTTTTTCTCTTGCAGGTAATCGAGATTCATCCAGTTTCGATTTTTGGGTAAGTTTTTGTTTTCGGTGGTTTAGGCGAGCCTGTGTGTGCTCATTAACCACCGAAAAGGCTGAATGACTCCATGGCCCAATACTAAAGGCACAAGGTCTGCCAGGTTCTTGGAGACCTCACAGGGAGGTATCCATCCCAGTTGGAGCCAGATGTTAACGATAAAAAACGCACCGGCATTTTTGAAAGAACGATGCCTAATCTTGTAAGGAAAATTTTTCTAGCTTCCCTAGATACAAATCCAAATATGATTGCACCATTGGAAAGCTTATGATCTGTAGATGTCGATCGACTATTGGAACATGTGAAATGGACATTCCACAGCCGAGAAAATTGATTTTTCCCAAAGCAGATTATTTATGGAAATCTTCCTTTTCGGTGGTTTAGGCGAACAGGACGACTGTTCATTAACCACCGAAAGCTGCACTTTCGGTAGTTAATTCACCCAGAAGATTTCCAAGTTAACCACCGAAAGCCTGTAACTGCTAGAATGAGCGAATTTTTGCCCAAATCAGAAATTTTCGAATCAGAATGCGATGAAACCTCTTGGAATAGACATGTGGTGAATTATCAATACAAAGCCAACAATTATTTTTGACAGATTGTTGAAGGAGGAGATGTTTCAAAGGTTTTTGATGTCTTTAGCAAAGGCAGAAATTCAGGACACTTTGCCACCTCAATAGATTCGAATTTGTCTCTCTTGGAGAGTCAGCATCCAGCCTTGGGAGGCTATCCTGCACTACACCAGCACTCAACAAGAGAGAAGGACCAGAAAATCTGGGTTTGACCTCACTTTTGGGGATCATCCCTCATCTTTTGCAATCAGATTTTGGCTTACTATTTTTAGTTCATTTGATCCATGTTTTCAGGATCTCAGAACTACTTTGTAAAGCTATAAAGCTTAGGATAGAAGACAAACTAAAGGTTCGATTTTGGGTTCTACATGCTGCTACTGTAAGAGAGACCTATTCTTATTATATGAAAAATTGCAAGCTTCCTTCAGTTGTGTTGTCAGAATTTTCTTTTTTGTTCTCTGATATCTTATGAGTGAAGGTTCTTTATTGATTCTTATTCAATCTTCATGTGACTGTCATCTCACTAATTGATTGGTTAAGTTGAGAATCATAAGTTATTTCCTTAGTTATTAAACCCATTGTGCTTGTTTTATATGAGTATAGTCTGGTTCAATAGCTATTTTCTCCTCCATTTAATCAAACCTTGTCTGACTGCATTACTAGAAGGACTTGTGAGATTTTATATTTCTAGACAGTCTTGAAAACACATTCCAGACCCTAGATATTCATCTTGATCCAAAAACCACATCAAATATTAAGAAAATATTTCCCAAAAAGAGTTAGTTACCAGGCATCTCTGACTTACAGCCTAGGAGAGTTTCCTGGAGTGATAACACTTGGTAGTCATCACTTTCAAGTTATTTGAATTTAATATGCCACACTCTAGTGTTTCACCTGCATATTATGCCCCTCAAAGGTCTAAATATGTTATATTTTCATGCAAAGGGGGGTGAAATTTGCTTTGCATTCTTGGGACTTTTAAAAGTTGAATCTCAAGAATCACTCTTCTAATGGTCTCCAACTAATTTTGGAGTCTGGATTTGTTTGCATTTATCAGCTGAGTCCATAATTCCCTTGTTCCATCAAGAATTTTCAATCTAGCTTGTAAAATAAGCATGTCAAATGAAAGGGGGCATGAGGGTTGTCTCACTCAAGTAGATAAGTTTTAAGAGATCTAGAAGCTCTATTTATGAGCTATCATAAGTTAGTTCATCTATCACCCATTTCATAGATATGTACCATAATATTTTTTATACCATAACCAACCATGATAAGTCAAATTTCTTGGATATCTATACCAAGGTAATTTTAGGTCTAAGAAAGGTCAAGACTCCCTTAGTCTTGTGGTTTATCCAAAGAAATATTTCACTTTTTCGTCTTTCTCCTAGATTGTGTTGAAGTGTGTGCCCAACATTATGATCACAATGCCTAGAATATATCATTTTTCCTTTGGCTCTAGGGTTGTGCTTTCAATTAGTGAACAAGTTATTTGTTAAATGATTTTTATTCAGTTTCCCCCCATTGCAGATGTTCATAACAATATATATACCCATATGAGTTAAAATGAGAGGAAGAAGTGATGCCAAGGTTGATTAAGAAAAATGATTCCATCCCAACCCAAAGAACTCCCATACTTTGCTAAAATCTCTTCCAAATGGGATCAATATTTGATAATAGGGATATATGTTATATTGGGTAGGGAAGATGAGAAGAGTGTAGAAACCTATATGATGTCAATCATGGATCTTGTATCTCCCACTTTCCACAATAAACCTATGTTAAAGTGTGTCGATTTTTTGTCTAGTGCAATTCATGAGAAATTGATAGGTTTTTTCTCAAATTGATTTTTTAGATAACAATCCTATCTATTAAAGGTGTTGATATTTTTCCAACCTACTGCCTCTAAAAAAAAAAAGTAAATAAATAATCTGAATGGTTAAGATTTTTTTTTTTTGTAATTTTGATTTTTATTTGTAGCAAGGTCAAACCAAAATAAGAATGAGCTCAAAACAACATTGTTGTTTTCTTTAAGAATGTGTGTGTGTGTGTGTGTGTCCATTCGATGTATCTTGGGTGGTTGGGAGGAATGGTTGTTATCCTCCCCACCCAGTTTCAATTCCTTGTAAGTGACATGTGAATCCCTTAATGGGTCTATAAGATACTCGTGTTGTTGAGTATGTTGCTCCTGTTGTTGAGAAATCAATATCCCACCAATCCTAGCCTCCCCATGTTCTCTTGCAGATTTCGGGGGGGTTATGTGGATGTAGTGAGCTACTGGTCTTCGGTGTCGTGAACCACATGAATATATATATATATATATATATATATATACACACACACACACACACACACACACACACACACACACACACACACAAACAAAAACTTCATAGGATTACCCCTCTTCTTTGGAATATCCATATGGAGGACAAGGAAAACCATTTATCACAAGAGTGGTTGGTAACCCTAAGGAACTTGACCCTCTCTATTGGCAACATGCCTTTGGTGGATGGACCAACCAATTGAGATAACCCTTGGAGATTTACTTTAAGCATATAGATAGATAGATAGATAGGATCCCTCCATCTTCCATTAATTATGTGGATGGAATGTGACTCAAATGCAAGCCACAATAGAAGTCGGTAAGCCAACGGGACTTAATCAAACTTGAACCTTGGTCAAACTAGAACCAAAGAACTATCAATGAACTCTGATTTAAAATAGTACATTTGAATTGATTGAGCTAACCTACATGGCCCACAAAATTGAAAAACTATTCACTTATGTGTGCATGGGTCATGATACCATTTGATATAACCTCTCTAGGTGTTGATATTATGGTATTTGTGGGAGGTATTAACCTCCATGTGTAATCTCTAACGAGACTAGAATATTCCAGGAAGCAAGAGAAACCCTAAAACGTTGGATAATAACCCTAGGAGACAAGTCGGCTCAAGAGAATATTTATTATTGAGTTATTAGCCTCCAGAAAGAGAAGTCGTCCCATTCAAGTGAGATAGATCAGTATAAATAGAGGGCATTAGAGCTCATTTTTCACACACTCAATCACAACTGCATAAGGACAAGAAGATTGCATGATTGGAGGATAGTTGCAGCTGTAGCAGTGGTGACTTGGTCTCTTGGTTATGGCTTGGACTTTATGCTTGGTCTTTGGTTATTATTGCTTGGTGTGCTAGACTTAGAGAAAGGTACACTACCTTGGTTGGCTATTAGATTGCTTTTGGAATTATTCTTTCTCTCAAGGTTAAGGTGCTCGATGGTGGCTTTTGTGCCTATGGTTGGGTGACAATATTTCTATATTTTCTATGGTGAAATGAGCACAAATATTTTTCTAACAGGTTATGGGCCCACACTATCTTCGAACAGTCTAACCGCTAGAAGATAGATTTGGAGGATTATCTCAACTGTAGTCAAATTTTGGTTGCAACAATGAAACCCTAACCCTCTTGTTGAGGCACCTTAAGTGAAGAAGTTGACCTAATTATTGGATAGCCTATTTCACCCTAGCCTATTGCACCTCCTGGTACTCTCAGCAAGCCAAGGCATCAAGTTTAAGTTTTGGTCAAAGTCAAAGTTTGACCAAGTCAAAGTAAAAGGTTGACCAAGTCAAAGTAAAATGTTGACCAAGTCAAATCAATCATGACTTACTCTATGAAGTCAGAAAATAAGTTAGAAGGGGATTCTAACTTCAGAGCATGGACAACAAGGATTGACCTAATCCTTGCCAAGAATAAAGTGTTGGATATCGTGAAAGGCAAGATCATGGAACCACAGTTTGAAGCAGGAAAAGAGAAGGAACCTCAGAACATTGCAGTTATGGAGAAGTTCAAGGACAATGAAATCAAATCTATGAGAATCATAGTGGACTCTGTAAAAGATCACTTGATACCCTACATCTCTCATCTTGACTCATCTAAGAAGATGAACGATGCCCTAACTAACCTATTCTCAGTTAGAAACATTGGACAAGTGATGATTCTGAAGAATGAGCTCTGTGACATGAAAATGAATGATGATGACAACATAACATCATACTTTGTAAGAATCTATCAGTTAAGAGATCAACTACAAGCTATTGAAGAAATCATTTCAGAAAAGGAACTAGTAAATATAGTACTCAATGACCTTCCCAAGACATGGGATGCATTTTCCGCAAGCATGAACACAAGAAAGGAGTATCCCACATTTGAAGATATTTGAACTTGTTGTGCACAATATAATCAAGTATTAGCACAAAAGAGAAATCCTAAAAGAAATATGATGATCAAGCCTTCACAACAAAGTTCAATAATTTCAGGAATAAGAGGAAGTTTGGCTTAAGGAAGAAACCAAATCAAGAAAAGGATATGTCAAAAATACAATGCTTCAACTGTTGAAGATATGGTCACTACAAGAACCTCTATCTTGAGTTAAAGAAAAGGAAGGAAACACACGAAGCAACAGTTGCCGAAGAAAGGGAACCCACAAAGAAATCCACGTAGGGTAAAGCAAACTTCTTCTTCTTCTAATCAAGGTAACAATATTCTTTTGTAACATAGTTCTTGTACATACCATGATTACATAGTTCTTGTACATATCATGTGTATCTATTTCTTAGAAGATAATATGGTCAATGAAACAATACCTATGGAAGAATAACAAGATAAGGATTGTTATTACAATGACTACAAGTCAAAGATGAAGTATGTTGACAATACTTGGTGACAAATTCCTGAGGAATCTATTATATAAGTAACAACTGCCAGATAAGCCAAAATCATAATCAAACTTGAAGAGACCCAGAAGGATTCAAACAAAAAGGAAGTTAGTAATAAAGAATAAATTAGAATAAGACTTGTGACACTTTGCAGAAGGAAATAAGGATGCAGAGGAAAGCATGGACTCTCTTAGATGGAGGGAGTTGGTTGCATAATTCCAAAACAAGAGCATGCATTCATGCATGAAGCCAGGATTAGGAGGGAAGTAATCCTAAATGATGTGATCCATTGAAGAATCGTGAAGATTATAAATTATCTATCCATGTTCCCCATTGAAAGAAGCACCCATGATAAGCAACACATGTTCAGTTTAACTCTAGAAGAAGCCTTCTTCGAAAATAATCCTTAAGTATCCTTGGTTGTCCATATACATCTATGCTCCTATGATGAAATGAATAAGTTGGAATCTTCATAAAGGAAGGGCATGGAATATATAGAAGACTCCATGGACCCCAAATTTAAAGAGGAACATGAGGAAGAACATGAAGATTCCAAGAAAGAAAGAAAATCCAGAACAACCAGTTATTATACCGAGAATCATAAGACTACTAGCATGGTTTTAACCCACTAGAAGAAGTCAAGCATAAGGAATGGAAGTTGTGATGAATAACATTATATGTAAGAAATTGTGAAAAAGACTTATGAATGGAAGCATTGTGAGATTCAGAACTAGAGGTGCTTCCATAGGGAGGGAGAAGACTATGACGACAACTTGTTCTAGTAAACCATATATACCTCTATTTGAGATATTATATCTTTTATAGTATCCATGGGTTGGATTTTACATCAGATGAATGTAATATTGTTCTTCTCAAACAAAGTAATTGAATAATCATATGTATAGAAACCTCAAGGTTTTGAGGTATACCAGAAAGAAACCCATGTATGCAAATGGAAGAAGACCTTGTATGGATTCAAGAAACTTGATGCAGAGTATCTCATATATAGAAAAAGTGTGGAGAAAACTTCCTATGATAGAGAAAGTGTATCAGAATGGTTACTCATAAGTCTGGGATAATGGATTGCAAATCCATGGAAAAATCCCATGATGACATATCTGAAGAAGTTGAGAGACTCTAATCTAGTAGACTCATCTATGTATCGACAATTGATTAGCTCGTTAATGTATTTGGAGAATACTCAGCCGGATATTTGTTTTGTGGGATGTTTAATTTATGATATACAGCTGCATAGGTTTATCGATTCAGATTAGGCATGGAGTGGGGATGATAGAAGAAGTGTTACTTTGATATGTTTCAGTTTGAGCTTTGCCACAATGTCATGGGCTAGCAGGAAACAAACTTTTGTTGCACTCATCACTACAGAAGCAGAGTATATTGCAGCTTGTGATCCTTGTACGAAAGCAGTGTGGCTCTGTAATTTGGTTTCTGGATCGTCTGATCAGGTGTTTAATTCGACCATGATATATTGTGATGATCAAAGATATGTGAATATTTCAGAGAACCCAAAGTTTTGTGATGGGTCGAAGAACATTGATATCAAGCATTATATTCTCCATGATAAAGTCCAGAGGGGAGAAGTGGTTCTCCAGTATATCTCCATAGATGAGAAAATAATAGATATTTTCGTAAATCCTATGTCCAAGATGAAAATTTTGTGTACTTAAGGGACAAGTTGGTACTCATGGAGATGACTTCCTTATTGGAAAAGGAAGAGATTACTCCCAAGTTGGGAGGGAGAACTGATATGTTCTTGATTTATGGATAGTCATTTTCCAGTTCGTAAAATGGTCCAGGTTGGGAAGTTCCTTTCCAGTCCAGAAAGTGGTGCGAGATTTATGACGGACAGTCCTTTTCCAGTTCGAAAAATGGTTCAGATAGGATAGTCATTTTCATAATGAAAATGGTTTGATAGATTGTTGATGTACCATAGAAAACAATTTGCCTTGTGGCCAGTGTGGGGGAATGGTCTAGGATAGGCATTCTTCTTGGTAGTCACTTTGAGTAGTGGTCAATTACAATGGTCTGCCTCGTCGGGAAATCATTCTTTTGAAGTTCACATTTGTGAGCATTTTTGAAGAATGGTTCATTTTGGAGGTTGGTGCAAGATAGTCATTTCCATAGGAAGTGGTTTGGACAATCATTACCTAGGGAAGACTCACTCCCTCCATGTTTCATTGTGATTAGTGCTAGAGGAATGGCCCAGTTAGGCAAATGGTCAAGGTTCAACAATTAGGGATAGGAATTCCCTAGGGCAGACTCATTCTCTCCAAGTTGCATTATGATTAGTACCAGAGGAATGGGCCAGTTAGGTGAATGGCCCAAGTTCAGAAATCAGGGATAGTTATTCTTCTATTCTTAGGGAGAATAGTCTAGATAGCCCATGGTTGATATTTTACCTTCTGACAACACATTCTCTTCTAGATCTCACATATGTGAGTGGAAGAATGGCCCAGATGACTCAGTTTGTATCATGATATTATTTTATGCAGGTTGATATCAGATGGTATGATTTTTGTGGAGACTGTATGTCTCTGGATAATAGTTGTATTCTATTATGGTGGTGTGATCCACTGGTAGTGACTATGTGTCATTGGTTAGTAGTCGTGTGCTACTAGGAGTGGTTGTGTACCACTGGGTAGTAGTTGTTTACTACTATGGATAGACACAGTTGTGTTCTATTGGAGGGAATTGTTCTAATTTCCATGGAGACTATCACTAGCGTTGGAGATGATTTCCAACTATATGGATAATCAATATGTTGATGGACGAACATTCTCTAGGCAGAGAATGGTCCAGACAGGACAAATTGCTTGTGGAGAGACATCCTTCCTATGGAGGATGGTCCAGGTTGAAAGATTATTGGTGGATAGACATTCTCCCTGTGGAAAATGGTCCAGAACAGTCATTCTTCTAGGAAGTATGTTCGTATTAGAATAATAATCCTTGTAGCCCATGACATGGCTTCCATCATCTGTTGGAACAATTATTCTTCTAGGACATATGTCCGGATTAGAATAATGGTTCTTGTAACACTCTGTGTAGTGAGTGACTTATTCAACATCGTGCCCAATTACTCAGATGGAGTATGACTTTGAGAGATGATGCAGTTGATGATATCATATGATATTGATAGTGATGATGGTGCCCATGATTTGACCATGAGATAGCATGTGTGGATATGATGATGATACTAGTTGAATGGTCTATTTCTACTCAAGACCATTGCCTTTAATACCTCCCTATCTAGGAGGGAGTGTTCATATGATGGTAGTCGTGGGAGGTATTAACATCCATGTGTAACCTATAATGAGACTAGAATATTACGGGAAGCAAGAGAAACCCTAAAACGTTGACTAATAACCCTAGGAGACAAGTCGTCTCAAGAGAATATTTATTATTGATTTATTAGCCTCCAGAAAGAGAATTCAACACAGTCAAGTGATATAGAGTAGTATAAATAGAGGGTGTTAGAGATTATTTTTTACACACTCACTCACAACTGCATAAGGACAAGAAGTGTGCATGATTGGAGGATAGTTGCAGCTACAACAATGGTGACTTGGTCTCTTGGTTGTGGTTTAGACTTTCTTCTTGGTCTTTGGTTATTCTTGCTTGGTGCGCTAGCCTTGGAGAAAGGTGTGCTACCTTGGTTGGATATTGGATTACTTCTAGAATTATTATGTCTGTCAAGGTTAAGGTGCTTGGGGGTGGCCTTTGTGACTATGGTTGGGTGGCAATATTGCTATATTGTCTATGGTGAAATGAGCACACCTATTTTTCTAATAGTGGGTGCAATGACACATTCAAACACTACCTCAATGTGACCCCATGGCTCCAGGAAAATGTTATGATCCAAACTACAAAATAGTCAATGAATAATAGTCCACTTTGAGGGGGAAACCTCCTTTTACAATATATCCAATCCACAAAACAATATGCCTATACAAATGAATCTCATTTCTTATAAATAGGAGATAAATTGAGCATGATGTAACCTACCTCTAATCCAACCTAATTAAAACTATTTTTAAATGAGTGTTAGGTCCTTAACATAACCCCTCTCTTTTAAAAATTGTTTTCCCTCAAAGCTTGTAATTGAGGGCGTTTCTTGATGAACTGCTCATTTTACCATGTATCGTCCTCTGGAGGCATATTCTTCCACTTAATTAGGTACTCCATTATGGTTCTATTTCAAAAAGATATAGAACACCTATCTATAACTTTTTCTGGTTCAAGAATCAACTTCTCTTCTTCATCTAATTTTGGAAGTTATCTCTGCATTGGCATAGTTTGTCCCAAAACCTTTTTTAGGAAAAAACATGAAAAACCTTATGAATGCGAGAAGAAGGAAAATCTAACTCATACGCCACTTGTCCAATCTTACAAATAATCTTGTAGGGTCCATAAAATTTTGGAGCTAATTTTTATTCTTCTTTTGTTTGAGAGTAGATTTCTTATAAGGTTGCAGTCTTAAAAATATCCAATCACCCTCCTCAAATTGTCTTTCACTTCAATGTTGATATGATTGTTGCTTCATCCTGTTTTATTCCATTGGAATGTTTTCCTTAAGAACTGTTAAAGTTTATTTAGACTTCTCCATATGTGACTCTATTGCCTATACTTTGGCTTGGTCTTGCAAAAGTATGAGATACTAGGAGCTTCAAATGGGGACATCTTAGTATATTTGTGATAGGTGGTATTATACCACCATTCTTCTAGAGGAAGCCACTTCACCCATTGAGATTACTTGTCTAAATAATAGCAATGTATATAACCCTCTAAACATTTGTTAACTATTTATGTTTGATTATTTTTTTGTGGATGATATGTTGAGCTCATAGCTAGTGGTGTTCCACTCATCTTCCATAATTCTTTCCAAAATTTTCTTATGAATTTTGGATCTCTGTCACTTACTATTACTTTAGGAAATCTATGAATTCTATGATTTTTCTTCATGAACACTTATGCCACTTGACTTGTTGTATATGTACTTTGAATTCTACAAAAATGTGCATATTTTGTGAGTCTATCTACAACCACATGGCATCCTTACCTTCTGATTTTGGTAAACCTGTAATGAAATACATTGATATCTCTTCCCATCTTTGATTAAGTATGTGTAAAGGTTGAAGTAACCCTGACGTGTTTACTATGTCTCCTTTGTTTCTTTGGAAAACCTGACATTCTCTTATAATTTTTTGAATATATTTATTCATTCCTTCCCAAAAAAAAAACGTTTTTGATCCTTTGATATGTTTTAAGGAACCTTGAATGTCCTACCATCGGAGAGTGATGAGACCCTCCTAATATTTTTTTCTTCAACTTTGATTGAGAGAATAAAAATATTCTACCCTTGTACTAGAGGATATCTCTCTTCCACTCCCAATGTTCCATAGAGTAAATCCCTTCCTTTATACATTGTATTTTCTATCTAGTACTATTGTCATTTTGTCATTCATGGTGAGATTTTTTCAACCACACAAGAATGGAAGATTTAATGGAATATAAATGTGAGGCTTCTTCTATTCTAAAAAGGTCATATTTTGCCACATTGTCCTTCCCCTTTTTGTAGATTATTTAAAAATCAAACCCTTTAATTTTTCTACCCATTTTGTTTTCTCTTCCGATGACAATATTTATCCAAAAAGTACTTTATGCTATCATGGTCTATCTTGACTTTAAAATGCCTCCCAATGAGATATTGTCACCATTTTTTTATTGCATGTAAATTTGTTTTCATTTATTTTTCATATGTATATTTCACCTAGTATTTTCCCTTGAATTGTTTACTTTCAAAATCCAAAGGTCTCCCTTCTTGCGTCAATACGGCTCCAATTCCTTGTCCTGATGCAACACATTCAACTATGAATGTTTTACCAAAATTGGGTGTTGCCAATACTGGTGTAGAATATGTGGCATCTTTTAAGAGTGAGAATGCCAAGGTAGCCTCTTCATTCCATACAAATGAATTTTCTTTCAAGAGATTTGAGTGGGCCCACAATGCATTCATAATTCTTAACAAAATTCTGATAATATCCTGTAAGACCCAAAAATCCTATAAGACTCTTCATGTTCTTAGGAATATGCCATTTTGTAATAGTTTGGATCTTTTGAGGGTCCACCTTAACCCCTCCCCTTGAAACAATATGACCCAAATACTCTACTTCTTGTTTCCCAAAAGCACATTTGGATCGTTTTACACACAATTGATTGTTCTCGAGAATTTGTAGGAATTTATCCACATGTTTAATGCGGTCTTCCCATGATTTTCTATAGATAGGTATATCATCAAAGAAAACCAACACAAACTATCTAAGTTGGGGTTGAATTATTTTTTTTCATAAGGATTCGAAAAGTAGAAGGAGCATTAATCAACCCAAAAGGCATGACCAAGAACTCATAGTGTCCTTCATATGTTCTAATAGTTGTTTTGGGAATGTCTTATTTTCTTAATCTTATCTGGTGGTATCCTGATTTAATATCTAACATTCTAAAATAAGCCAGTCCATAAAGCTCATCTAATAGCTCATCAATAAAGTTCAGAGTTTTCGAAAGCAAATGCTACATCAAAAGAGAAGATGGAAGAATTGGAAATTTTGATTCTCGAGTCGATAAAGGCATATTGGTTGGGTACTCAAGTAAAAGGAAAGCATACAAATGTTTCAACTTGAGACTCAACAGAATAGTGGAAAGCATCAATGTGACATTTGATGAGACAGATGGTCAAAAGATAAAATAAAGTAGCAAAGATTCAATGGAACGAGATCATGAAGAAGATTTGAAAGAATGAGAAGTAGATGAAGAATCAGATGAAGAAAAAGAGTAGCCAGAAGCAGAGAAAGAAGAACACGATCCTCGAGAACCTCCAAAGACACCCAGTAGACGAGTGAAGAAGAATCATCCATCAAATCATATTATTGGAAATAAATATGCAGGAGTTGAAACCAGAAGAAGAATTTGTTCACTAGAACAACAACATCTAGCACTATTGTCTACAATTGAGCTAAGCAATTTTGAAGAAGCCAACAAATATGAACACTGGGTCAAGGCCATGGATGAAAATTTAGATCAGATAGAGAAGAATGACACATGGGAATTGGTTCCAAGACTAATAACAAGAATGTCATTGGTACAAAGTGTGTCTTCGGGAACAAATTGAACAAGGATGGACAGGATACCAGGAACAAAAAAAGATTGGCATGCAAAGGATACTCTCAAGTTGAAGGTATATATTTTGAAGATATTTTTTCCTCAGTTGCCAGGATGGAAGCAATCAAACTAATAATAGCTTATGCATGCTCCAAGAATATTAAAGTGTATCAAATGGACTTGAAATCAGCATTCATTCCTAAACAGAGATCTAGAGGAAGAAGTCTACATTGAGTAGCGAGGAGAATTTTGGTTATCAGAGAAGGAAAGTTATGTTTGCATATTGAAGAAGGATTTATATGGTCTCAAACAAGCCCCCCGGAGCTTGGTATTTGAGACTAGACAGATATTTATAGCAACAAGGGTTCATGAAAGGAAATGTAGACAACAATCTCTACATAAAGGTGGATCGAGACAGTATATTGATTATTGAATTCTATGTAGATGACATTATCTTCGGAAGTGATGATGACAGGATGAGTCATAAGTTTTCCAAAGAAATGCAGCACGAGTTTGAAATGCCCTTGCTTGGTGAGTTAACCTTCTTTTTGGGACTACAAATATGTTAGAGCAGTAAAGGTATCTTCATCTCTCAGGAAAATTATATTAGAGAAATGTTGAAGAAGTTTGGAATGACATATTGCAAACCAGTCAGTACTCCTATGCAAACAATTTGCAAGGTAAGGATGATGATTCCAAGGATGCAGATTAGAGACAATACATATCGATGATTGGTATCTTACTTTATGTGACATCTTCTAGACTATACGTGATGCAGGAAGTTGTATAGGTTGCAAGGTTTCAGGCAGCACCAAATGAATCACATGTTTTGGCAGTAAAGAGGATATTCAGGTATCTCAAAGGTAGATAAGATTTTGGTTTATGGTATCCAAAAGGGAAGGATCTATCTCTTGTTGCCTACACAGATGCAGATTGGGCAGGTTGCATTGATGATAGAATAAGTACAAGTGGAGCATATTTCTACTTGGGTGAGTGTCTAGTATCATGGTTAAGCAAGAAACAATCATTAGTATCTTTGTCCACAACAGAGGCAGAATACATTGCAGCAACGGCATGTTGTACTCAGGTTCTTTCGATGAAGCAGACTTTGCAGGATATGCAAGTAAAGTATGATGAGCCCATTTCAATACTTTGTGACAACACCAGTTCCATCAGTATTTCAAAGAATCCAGTAATGCACTCTAATATGAAGCACACTATGATCAAGTATCACTTCTTACGTGAACAAGCTATAGAGAAGAGTATCAAGCTAGAGTATGTCAAGACAAACGAGTATATTGCATATATCTTCACCAAACCGCTTGCAAAGGAACTTTTTGAGTATTTGCGACAGAAACTTGGAATAATTACTACCCCATAGTGATCCACATGGAATCAAACTTAAAAAGATATGGGGAGAGAAACAAAAGTCTTAAATAAGTTCAAGTAATGAAACTTTTGAATACTTTTCATATGTACATCAAATAATTACATGAGGAAACACCATGAAGATAAACGTTTGTAGAGTTAGCAGAGGCTTGTAGATAGGGGTGCAACCCCATATGAGGAGTACCTTTTTCCATTGATGTCAAAGGGGGAGAGATAAATAGTAAGGCATGTATATATAGAGGCATGCAGTCAGGGGGAGAAATGGTCATAGGGAGAGCATGAGCATAAGGATTACCATGCCTAAGTGTTGCCATCAATGCCAAAGGGGAATATTGTTAGACAATGGTTTGTTGGTTTTCATTGATATCAACCCTTGGAGAGAAATCTTAGAGAATGATGTCAACCCTTACAGATTGATGTCAATCCTTGAAGAATTTCGGTTGAATATTCTTGTAGCCCCGGTGGTGTGGTTGTTGAAATATTGTAATTGCAAAGAGTATTCTATTTATTGTTGATTTATTATTCGTTACATCAATCCCCTCTTGTGGATTGATCATGTCGGGCATTGTAATTGACCAAATACCCTTTTGCGGATTGGTCAAACCCTAATTGTATTATGCAAATTGAGAAGTCGTCCCCCAAGCTAATTAAAGTGGTTTTAACCACTAAGAAGACAAGTCGGCCCTACCCAGCGACAGTTTTTATAAATAAAGGAAGCAAGTGTCTCATTTGTTCACTCACTCAACTCACTCATCTAGTGCACAAGTATTGAAGGAAGCTCCAGTTACCAATTTCCAGAAGAAGGAAGAGAGAGAGATGCATTGCTTAGTAGAGGATATTCTCTAGTGTTTGGTTTATTGTCTTGGAATTGTATTGGCTATCTATATTAAGGAAGTTTTTGTTGGGTTTTCTTCCCCATGAGGGTTTCCCAGGATAAATGTTGTGTATCTTGTGATTGTGTTTCTCTCAGTGATCATATGTATGCTATGGTTATCTAGTAAATTGAAAAGAAACCTAATAATAGCTTAAACCTTAACATGGTATCGGAGATAAGATGAAGAGATAATCTTTCAATGGATAAAGAAAAACGTCATTATTGTCATACAAGAAAATTAGGGATTTTTATTGAAGAGGAATTTCAGCCCAAAACTCATCTAGAAAAGTGCACCCTAGCCTAGGGAACTCATTGGCACCTTCAGTTCACCTTTTCATTGGATAGAACTCCCGAAAAGTGAAGCCCTAGTTTTCACTGGTACCAAAAGTACCAGAAGCACCAGAAAACCAAAAGTACCAGAAAACCAGAAGTACCAGTCCAAAAATCCATTGGTCAAGTTTGAAGGGGAAAAAATTGGATTTTCTGAAATCTAACTGCACCAGGCTACTCGCCTCAGCCAAGCGCACCTCCTAGTATGTTCAAAATTCAATTCTAAGCATTTTTAATTTTGTTCATTTTTCCTAGCTCCAGGTAAAGATGTATGCAAGCACTAAGTTTGTTGACAAGCTAGAAGGTGTGGAAAAAATCTTTTCCTAGAAGTATAGGATTGCACTCATTCTTGAAGAGAATGACCTAGCAAGATTCATTAAATAATATGTACCATAACCTGTTGATGTTGCAACTAAAGCAAAACACCAAAAGGACACAGTTAGGGCCAACAGAATCATTTCATATTCTATTAAAGATCACTTGATTCCTCAAGTGGCTTCAAAGAAGAATACAAAAGAAATGTTTGATGCCCTAACCATATTATATGAATGAAGGAACATCAATTGGAAGGTGAATCTAAGAACTCAACTCAAAAGTACAAGGATGCAGAAAGGAGAAACAATTTAGGAATATTTCTCTAGAATATCACAATTCAAAAAATAGCTAGAAGTAATTGAAGATACTTTAGATGAAGACAAACTTATAATGATAGACCTTAATGGTCTCACAAGACCATGGGATGCATTCATCCAAACTATTTGTGCCAGAAAGGAGAAACTACACTTTGATAGTCTTTCGGAAGAATGTGTTCAAGAAGAAGCAAGAGTAGCTAACCGAGAAGCATTTCTATCAAGAGATGAAGATCAAGCCCTAGCTACTCATACTAAAGGAGGAAGAAATAAGTTTTACTTCCATAAATAACTCATAAGGAGTCTCACCCCCAAAACAAATTCATACATAAAGAATCTCACCCTCCAAGGAGATTCTAGAAGTTTCAGAAAGGTCAAAGAAGAGAAAAAGATTTATCATCCTACCATCGTTACCATTGTGACAAGATGGGATATATTGCTAAGCATTGTCCATCTAGACGAGAAGAATACAAGAAGAGAAACAAGAGGCACCATGTCCATACAATTGAAGATAAAGAGCCACCCACAAAGATGATAAAAGAACAGATTGAAGACTATTTCTTAATCTCTTCCCTCTCAGGATCAGTGTCACCTGGTGAGAACACTTGGCTCATAGACAATGGTGCTTCCAAGCACATGACAGGTCAAAGAGACATTCTCTCTTTCCTTACGGAAAATAAGTTTCCCCGTAATGTTACACTTGGAGATGACTATCAATACCCTATCAAAGGAGTAGGAGAATCAAATTACAAGCTTGATTCAGGAACCCCAATGAAGATGAAGGATGTACTATATGTACTAGGTTTGACGAAGAACTTAGTTTCTATTTCATATTTAGAGAATAAAGGCTTCATAGTTTCCTTCATCGATGGAGAAGTTCTTATGTGGTCCAAAGGAAAAACCATGGAAGAAGCAATCGTTATTGGAAAAGAAGAAGGTGGCTTGTATAAGCTAAAGGGTCACTCAGAAGCAACCTTAACCTATTCCATTGAGAATCCATGTGAACTTTGGCATATAATATTATCCCACATAAACTACAAAGCATTACCGTATGTAAGCAAGGCAATCATAGATCTACTAGAATTCAAGGTTGACCATGAAGGAGTGTGCAATGGATGTGCACAAGGAAAGAACATCAAGAACCATTTCTCGAAGAGAGACAGTAAAGTAGAAGGAGTATTAGAGCTCATTCACTCAGATGTATGTGGCTCAATTCCATCAACCTCCATCAGTGGGTATGTATACTATGTATCTTTTATTGATGACTATTCTCGCAAAACCTAGTTTACTTTTTGAAATCAAAAGATGAAGTGTTCAGTAAATTCAAGGAATTCAAAGACTTGATAGAGAATCTTTCTGAAAGAAATATCAAGATACTCGGGTCAGATAATGGAGGAGAATACACCTCAAAATATTTTCCAAAATTTTGCAAAGATGTTGGGATCAAGAGGGAGCTCACCACTCCCTACAATCCTCAACAAAATGGTGTAGCAAAAAGAAAGAACGTAACTATAATGGAAGTAGTGAAGACTATGATCTATGATCAAAATCTTCCAATGCACTTATGGGAAGAAGCAGCAAAAACAACAGTATATGTACAAAACAGATTGTCCCATAGTGCACTTGGGTTCAAGACCCCTGAAGAGATGTTCTCCAGAAAGAAGCCATAAGTAAGCCATCTCAAAATATTTGGCTGCCTAGTATTTGTACACATTCCGAAAGAGAAGAGAACCAAGTTGGACCCTTCAGGAAAGAAGGGAATATTTGTTGGATATTGTGAGGTCTCCAAGGCCTTCAGAGTTTATATACCAGGTTACCATCATATTGATATCAGCAGAGATGTAACCTTTGATGAAGATGCAACACTCAATAAATCAAGAAGATGGTAGCTTGAAGAAGTATATGAAGAAGAACCTATGGCTCCCAGAGTTGCAGAACCAGTGAGGGAAGTCATAACTTCCCCTAATGAGGAGATTATAGAAGATCATGACATAATAGAATCTCAAGAACCTCCCCAGATGACAATCTCCCACAAGAGAAAGCTAGCCTGGGAAAGGGAACTTATTCAATATGGAGAGAAGTATGGTGCACCCGAAGGAACCATGAGACAAGTGAAGAAACCCAAGCCATTCTCCAATCATATGGATTTGATGTGTGATCTCTTAGAGAAGGAGCCTACTTTTTTTGAAGAATATATTCAGAAAAAAGAATGCGCAGATGCCATGAAAGAAGAATACCAATCCATTATAAAGAATGATGTATGGGAAATAGTTCCCAGGCCGAAGAGAAAGGATGTGGTATCTTCCAAATGGATTTTCAAAATAAAACATGTTGTTGATAGAAATATTGAGAAATATAAAGAAAGGTTTGTTGCTTGTGGATTTTCTCAAAAGAAAGGCATTGATTATGAAGAGACATTTTCTCCTGTAGCCAGATACACTTCAATCAAAACCATCATATCCCTTGCAGCTAAGATGAAGTGGAAGTTACACTAGATGGATGTTAAAACAACCTTCTTGAATGGTTTCATTGAAGAAGAAGTGTATATAGAACAACCTCGAGGGTTTGAAGTTGAAGGAATGAACACTCATGTTTGCAAGTTGAATAAGGATCTGTACAGATTGAAGCAAGATCCTAGAGCTTGGTATGGAAGGATTGGTAGTTTTCTGACGAGCTTGGGCTTTACCAAGAGTAAATTTGATTCTAACCTTTACTTCAAGGTTATGAATGATGAGCTTGTTATATTGTTGCTATATGTGGATAACTTATTCTTAAATGGAGAAGAAAATATCATCATTGATTGTAAGAAGAAGCTCGTTGCAGAATTTGAGATGAAATACCTTGACCTAATGCACTATTTCTTAGGTCTTGAGGTCTGGCAGAGCCCAGAGAAGATCTTCCTTAACCAAGGGAAGTATGCAGTTGAAATACTGAAGAGATTTGATATGTTGGAGTGCAAGTCCATGAATACACCCATGGAAACAAAGTTGAAGCTCCTGGTTGACACTTCATCAGAATTGATTGATGTTACGTTGTACAGACAGATCATTGGATCGTTGATGTATCTGACGAACACCGAGCCAGATATATGTTTTGTTGTGAACACCTTGAGTCAATTTATAGTAGAGCCCAGACGTGTTCACTTGGTAGCTACAAAACATGTGATGAAGCACCTTAAGGGTACATTAGATTGTGGTCTTAGTTATGATGGAGATCATGACTTCAGACTGAGTAGTTATACCGATTCAGATTGGGCTAGAAGTGTCTCTGAAAGAAAGAGCACTTTAGGATGTTGTTTCATTCTGGGGTCAGCCATGATCTCATGGTAGAGTAGGAAGCAATCAAGTATTGCTCTCAACACGGCAGAAGCAGAATACATTGTTGCATGTTCCACCAGTTTTGAATCCATATGGCTTCGGAATTTGTTGACAAGTCTATTCGATCTGGAGATGCAAGAAACCATGATTCCATGTGATAACCAGAGTTGCATAAAGATGACAGAGAACCATGTGTTCCATGACAAGTCAAAACACATAGAGATCTAATATGATTACATCTGTGATATGGTGCAGAGGGGAGCCATAAATCTCCAATATGTTAGAACGGATGAAAAAGTTGTTTATGTGTTGAACAAGCCTCTATCTTGTGTAAAGTTTGAGCACTTTCGAGATAAGCTTGGTGTAGTCTGAAAGGACCTCCCTCGAAAGGGGGAGTAGTGTTGTGATGTCAGCCTCGTGCTGTGATGCCAGCCTCATGCTGAAGATTTCCAGCTTTGTGCTAATGTTGTTGTGATGCCAGCCTCATGTTGTGATGTGAGCCTCGTGCTGAAGATTTCCAGCTTCGTGTTGATGTTGTTTTGATGTCAGTCTCGTGCTGTGATGTCATCCTGGTGCTGAAGATTTCCATATTTGTGTTGATGTTGGTGTGATTCCAGCCTAGTGCTGAAGATTTCCAACTTCGTGTTGATGTTGTTGTGATGTCAGCCTCATGTTGAATATTTTTAGCTTCGTGTTGATGTTGTTGAGATGCCAGCTTCATGCTTAATATTTCCAGCCTAGTGTTGATGTTGATGATGCTCCAACCTTTGTGTTGTGATTTTGTTGTTGTTGATGATGCTCCATCCTTTGTGTTGTGATATTATTGTTGTTGATGTTGTATTAGCCTTGTGATGTTATTGATGATGATGTATTAGTGTTATACTAATCCATGTTGATGCAGATGATGATGATGCCATTCCAGATCCCTGTTGTGAATGATGATATCGATGATGAGAAAAACTTTTGATGATTTATAGATATGCCAGTCAGTGTTCCAGATGTTGTTGATGTTGATGCCATCTCTCTCTCTCCTGATGATGTTGTAGAATACCCTTTTTGTTAAGGGGGGTGTTGAAATATTGTAACTGCAAAGAGTATTCTATTTATTATTGATTTATTATTCATTATATCAATCCTCTCTTGTAGATTGATCATGTCAGGCATTGTAATTGACCAAGTCCCCTTTTGCGGATTGGTCAAACCCTAATTGTATTATGAAAATTGAGAAGTCGCCCCCCAGGCTAATTAAAGTGGTTTTAACCACTAAGAAGACAAGTCGGCCCTGCCCATCGAAGAGACACCTTTTGAGCACTTGCCAGTTTGTATAAATAAAGGAAGCTAGCGCCTCATTTGTTCACTCACTTAGCTCACTCATATAGTGCGCAAGTATTGAAGGAAGTTGCAGTTACTAGTTTCTATAAGAAGGAAGAGAGAGAGGCGCATTTCTTAGTAGAGGATATTCTTTAGTGTTTGGTTTATTGTCTTGGCATTATATTGGCTATCTATATTAAGGAAGATTTTGTTGGGTTTTCTTCCCCATGAGGATTTCTCAGGATAAATGTTGTGTATCTTGTGATTGTGTTTCTCTCAGTGATCATATCTATGTTATGGTTATCTAGTAAATTGAAAAGAAACCTAATAATATATTAAACCTTAACAGTGGTCTTGGTACCTAAAGTTGAATAAGGAATATGGACATGAAGGACATTGTAAATGCAGGAATGACCCTCATAAATGGATAGTACTTGTCGTGCAGTTTCCGATGATATGTGGAATGCCATGTAGTTCCTCATAGTTAGGGAGATATGGCCTTGTAAAGTTGGAAGCCCCAAAGAGTGGACAAGAAGCCCCTAGTTTGTTATAAATCTTGGTCAAAGGGGTAAATTTGTTATAACAAGAAAACCCTAGAATCCATAATTTAAGGAGAGGATTTATCTAAAAAAAGTATATAAACACCTCAAGGAGTCATTCACAAGTACACACACACTTATTCATTACTTATCTTTCTTGTGATCTAGTGATATTTTGCTAAGGTTGTGACAACATATTTCTGAGGTAGCATAGGAAGGTCAAAGGATAAAGTCTCAGGGTTGCAACAAACCCTAGTTTTTGAGGTATCCGCAGGTTACAGGTCAGTTGGGCGCGGATGTACGTGGGCTATAGTGAAGGAAAGAATGGATATACACAGGTTGTAGAAGAGAAAGTCGCGTGCATGTGAAAATTTCATGAAATTTTGAGTAGATTTTGCTACCAGGTCCCTGAAGTCTTAAGGAAGGTTATAGGTTAGCATCTTAGAGGTTCAGGGCAGCTACATAGGTATTGGTATGGTTGTATACGTTTTTTGATGGTTACTTCTTGTCATGATATGGTGTATTCTTGAGGCATACTTGGTATGGTTGGTTTGGTATTTGGATATGGTATATCTTGGTTGTTTGGTAGAGTGAGGAACACTCTTATATCTGGTTCAGCACATGACATGGTTCTTATGGTTCTTATGGTTCTTATCTTTGAGTTGATTATATATGGTTGAGGCACATTCAAGTTGTATGGTAGCATATGCATGAGGGGCATGCATTAGTTCATTGAATTACTTAATTGATGACATGGTACATATCTTCATATGGTTGATGATATGGTATATGGAATAGGTTGTACCTAGTTGATGCTCTAGTTCATGATTCACTATTCATTGTTGATGTATCTTTTGGTTCACGATTTATGTATAAGATAGTATGTATATTTGTATACACTTGATACATGGTACGGTACAAATTTAGTTGGTTTATGAGAAGATATAGGTTGATGAGAGAGTGAAGGAGTTGTGATTGTGACGGTGACAGAGTTGTGATAGTGACATAGACAAAATGATAGTGGCAGTGGTAGTGACAGTGGCAAAGTTTGTGATAGCGATAATTGGTCTACATTTATTTTACGGGGTGGTTGGACGAGGCAAGGATAGGTGGTTGTAGCCACCATCCGGTTGCAGCCGGAGAATTTAGGGGGTTGTAGCCTCCTTTTGGTTGGAGCCAGAGAATTTAGGGAGTTGTAGTTTCCTTCAGGTTGGAGCCTGAGAATAGAGGGTTGGAGTCTCCTTCCAGTTGTAGCTAGAGAATCAAAAGTTGGTGCTTCTAATGAATATATTCTTTTGATATATAAGAAAAGAATTATGTGGTTTTCTCCCATTTATGTTTCCATGTAATTTTTTGTGAATTTTGTATCTATTGTGATGTGACGTTGTTTATGATTATATTGTTGATGATATATTGAATGCTAATGATAAACTGTTGATTATTGTTGAAGAATATAGTGTGGTTAAAATTTCTAAGATTGCCCATTATTGATTCACCCCCCTTGTCAGTGATCCAACACTTACATTGTAATTTAATTTCAAAAAGTATAAGTATCTTACAAAAAGATTATTTGCAAGTATACCTTGATTCTCGAGATGAATTGATCTCTAGGGTTGAATGTGCAACATTCAAGGCTTGGTATCAAGTACATATACCTAGATGGATCCTTATTGAAAAGCTATGTGATTGAAGAGCTTCAATTTAGGTGTCCCAAGTATTATAGGATTCAAAGTTGAAGAACAAGTTGAATTGTCAATTGTTACCGAGAGAATGTCTCTTTCACTTGGTTATCCTTGAATGTTATGCATTCACCAAGAAACTCATTGTAGGATGTCATTGATTTGTTGCAACTACAAGAAATCTTGCAAATGTTCACAAGATAAAGGTAGAAAGACAACACTAAAAATAGTCTCACTAATAATGTTGGAAATTTCAACCTTCCTCGTTCTTGCTCCTTAGTCGGCAATGAACCCTACATAATCCCCAAAACAGACACGCTCCAGCCACTAGAACCCGCGACCTACACCTGATGAGGTCTTGCAAAATACGAGGTTGTTCGACAGATATTAAAAGAAAACTTTTTGCAATAGACTTTGAAACAATTACATTAGTTATCTTTGGCCTGCTTTTCTCTCCCTTCGTCGGTTACAAAATCAACTCAAATACATCTTAGCATTGATGATCTCGTTGTTATTGCTTTGTGTGGATACTCGAGTGATTGTGTAGCAGAAATATGTTATATACATTGAATGTTGGATGTTTTGTGTATTAAAGAAGGTGTAATGGTTCTCCGAATGGTGAAACCGAGTGTGAGTATAGATCTGAAACTACACATTTTCTACCCTCTGCTCGTTGTCAAAGGATTTATCCTCGCACTTTTTCTATCAAGTCTAAGTGGATAGAAAGTTTACTCGAAGAGAATTCCTGTGGCATTGGCATCCAGATACGTCTTCTTATGGAGAAATCAATGGTCGGAGAGCAAAGAGTACCCACAGGCTTGGGAGAGATTTGGTACTAGTAGATCAATTCAGTTGTTGCGGATCAATAGTCGATGCAAAGGTATCAATGAATTGAATTTTACCTATAGTTTCCAGATTCATTGGGATCGGGCTCTGTATAGTATTATTAGTTCAACTGTGAGTTCACTATCACGCATTTTCAGCAATTGGGTGGACAATTTGGAGGTTGTATTTCGAGGTTGCACATAGTAAAAAGTTGGAACTTGTCACGACTATGACGCTCTTGATATCCCTCCCAAGATAAACCCAATATGGATGTGAATGTGTGAGGAATTAAGGTCAGGTGGTATGGTGGACGAGTTGGTTCTTGAGTGAACTTGAACCGACTGTTAGGAAATTAGGTTGCATGGAAGAACCCTAATGGTGGATGGTAAGCATGAATTAGGGTTTCCAAATATACCAACCAAAAATAAAAATAAAAATCGACCAACGTGAGAAGAGATATCCAAGTACGAAGAGAGGCGTGGTGAGGCATCAAACTGAAATGCAGACTGGTAGTAGTAATTATTGGAATGTAGGCTAGAGAAGAGAATCGATCAGAGAGATAAAGGGACGGGCAGGTGTTTCTGACACTGAAATGAGCGACCAGGACAGATTTGCAGGGATAGCAGGAGACAAGCAAACAGAGGCATTTTATGCAAGCGAGAAGAAAAACCACCCAAGGAATAATATGTTTTTACACGACTTAGCTATGGAATACTACCATAGTTGCCTAATAACCAAGGTCGCTATGATACCACTATTGGAATACGCAATTAAGATAAACGTGAGTTTCACATATTATTAAAGATATGATACATATATACACTTGGATGATCTTTGGATTTGTATTCCAAGGTATCTAGGACTCCCTACAAGAGTTACACGAACTTGAGTGTTAATATTCTATGAAGTTCATAACCCTAATGGATTACATTTCTAATAGATATTTTTGTCCTTCAATGTTAAAGGGTTAGGGGGTGCCCTCAATAGGTTATCCCTCAAAATATCACTTTCTTTGTATGTATAAGTCCAATGTGATTATGTTCCAAGAGAGGATTTGTGAGGGGATAAAAACTATTGAGTTTATTTCCTCTATCTTGAAGGAGTGTAATTTATGTGCTATGGATACCCTAGGATTTTCTGGTGGTCTAGTGACTAGCTAGAATGATAGTTTTGAGAATACTAACTATATTTGTCTTGTTTTTGGAATCATGGTTGAAGAAAGGGCTAAGGGTGTAGACATGTAGTTCAAACTTCTGAATTTGTATGCTTCATATAGTAATAGGTTACAATTCTAGAACAATTTAAAAGAGCAACATACCTTGAGTGGGGATAACATGATCGTAGGCAGTGACTTAAACTTAACTCTGGGTTTTAGAGAATATTGGAGTGAGGTGGCTATATCGGATCCATTGTCTTACTTTTTCATTAATTTATTTGAAGACTTAATATTGGTGGATGTTGAACCAATTAAGGTGATTCCAACTTGAAAAAAATCCACAAGAGGCAGGGCCAATGTTTCAAAAAGATTAGATCACTTTCTTTTTTCCAAGAAGACTTTTGAGGAGATCAATAGATACAAATCATGGGTAGGTTATGGTGGGCACTCATACCATCTACCTATCCTATTACAATTTTAGGTGGAGAAGCAAAATGCCTATTTTCCATTTAATTTTAATCACTCCTGGATCTTGGAGGAAAGCTTCAGAGATCTAATTCTAAGAAACTGGATAAAGTATGAAGCATCCTCTTGCGAATATTCCATGCTTAAGTTCTCAAACAACTTGATTCAAGTTAATGAAGGTGGTTGTAGAATTGGAATTTGAAGGCTATGGAGGCAACGATACATGATATTTTTGACCAAAATAGTAATAGTATTTTCAATGATGAGGAGGGTGAAAAGTTATAAGAACTTGAAGGTAAAAAGAAAGTCCTTTTGGACTTGGAAGAAACTAAGAGGAGGATTAAAATCCATGCTATTTGTTTGGCCGAGGGAGAAAATAATACAATTTTTTTCCAAAAATATGTTGCCTACATAAGGAAATTTAACCATATTCAAGAGTTGAAAGGTCCAGATGGTTCATGGGTCTCATCCTTCAAGGATATTTCCCATGCAGGTGTACAACATTTCCAATATTTTTTTAAGGAGAGTGAAGCAGCTAATATAGGGGATATTATGAAAGTAGTCAAACTATTTACTAGTTTCTTTAATAATGAGATGAATGAAAATATGGAGTCACATGTAACAAAGGAAGAATTAAGAGTTGTTCTAGAGAATTTTAATAAGGTAAAAAGTCCATACCATGATGGTTGGATAGTGGAATTCTTCTTAGGATTCTACGACTTCTTAGAGGATGAGTTGCTCAGGGTGATTGAGGAAAGCAGAATATCTTGCAAGATGTTGGGGGATTTAAATGCCACCTTTATAGCACTTATTCCAAAAAAGAATGACTCGTCCAACTTTGATGACTTCAAACCAATATCCCTTTGCAATATTATCTACAAGATTGTCTCAGAGATCATTGTAAATAGACTTAAACAAGCATTGTTCAACTCAATTTTGGAGGAACAATTTAGATTTATTTTCAATAGGAAGATTCATGATGCCATTGGGATAGCTCATGAGGGGTTTCATTCAATAAAAACTAGATATAAGTATGCAATAGTGATGAAAATTGATATTTTGAAGGCATATGACAAAGTGAATTGACTCTTTCTCATATTAGTTCTTTTTCAAATAGGTTTATCACTTCAATCAATTGGATTATGGGGTGTGTGGAATCTATAAATTTTGTAGTGTTAATAAATGGATCTCCTTCGAGGTTCTTCAGGGCATCGAGGGGTCTCAAGCAGGGATGCCCCTTGTCACCATTTGTTTCCTCCTAGTAGTGGAAGGGATCAATATATCGATATATGAAGCAAAGAAAAATGGATTCTTCAAAGGTATACAAGTTACAAAGTCCATTGAAGTAACCCACTTGTTTTTTGTAGATGACATTTTACTTTTTTGTAGAGGAAATTTGAGGGAACAAAGTTACTTAAAAACTTTCTTAGATTTACTTTATAAAGCAACGGGGATGGAAATCAATATGAACAAATCTTGTATTTTGGCAAATGGTCTAAGTGATTGCTTCCTAAGGAGACTAGAGAAACTATTCCCTATGAACATTATCACATAGATGCGGGTGTCAAGTATTTAGGTTTTCATCTAAAACCTAACAATTATAAAAAGGATGATTGGACTTGGCTAATAAAGAAAATGGAATATAGAATTACCCGTTGCTGTAATAGGTGGTTTTCTCGAGGAGGAAGGCTAGTATTGGTAAAATATATTCTAGAAAGTATTATGGTTTATTGGTTATCTATAACACATCTACCCAAAGACATCTTAGATCAGATGAGGAAAAATTCTACGGTTTTTTGTGGACAAATAGAAAAGCTCGGGAAGGAATCCCATTGGTCAAATGGTATAGGATAGTTAGACCCAAGGAACTAGGTGGTTGGGGTCTGAAGAACCTGTATGTGTTCAACCAAGCATTGGAAACCAAAAGTCTATGGAGGATGTTTTTCAACAGAGCACTATGTGGAAAAGTGATGAAGGAAAAGTATCTTGGAAACAAAGAAGTAGATGTTTGGTTAAGAAAAGAGAGAAAATCTTTTAAACGGGCTTCCTACATCTAGAAAGGATTGGTTAAAGCTTGTGATATTATTGGTCATTGGGTTGCATCGAAAATTGGGAGAGGCTCGAAGTTGATTATTGGTGAGGACACTTGGATAGGATGTAGTAGTAACTATAGTCTCTCTAAACCTATTCGACATGCCTTACATGTTAAAGGAATTACATGTTTAGTGGATGTGACAAATTTGATGGTCTAGGAAGTTAGAATTAACTCTTGGAAAAATGTAGAGTCATTGGAATTGGAAGGTCTTTTGGTTGAAGAATGGGAAAACTATACCAATCTCCTCAAGAATAGTGATATTGTTTTAAAGGAATAGGATGATGAATTAAAATTTTCATTGAATAAATCTTGTGGGGTGCTTACAGTCAAGTTAGGATATAAATCCAAAATTAGTGAAGGATTGGGCGATGTGAGCCAGTGGTGGTGGAAATTGGTATGGAAGTTAGCATGTCCTTTAAAAACAATAATTTTCTTGTGGCTTTCTTTGGCTAATAAAATCCTTACGTGGGATAATGGTCAAAAGAGAAACTGGATCGGGCCTGATTAATGTTGCATGTGTAAAAATGATTGTGAATATATGAACCATTTATTCGTTTACTACCAGTGCAACAAAGTTGTGTGGATAGAAATTTCCAATAGTTTCAAATTACAAATTCATTGGGATTAATTAAATCTACTAGAATGTATGGAATTATATATGACAGATAAATATGTTTCCTCACACATAACACTACCCGAGGGATTTTTTGAAGATAAGGAGGCATATTTAGGAAGACTTGCACATCACATTGGAGTCTCTTATAAGGAAGGAAGAAAACAAAGAATAATGTTCCAAGAAACCTTCAAGAACCAATTATCGATCACACTAAGCCTTGGGGATTTTTTTATGGAGCATGTCAGGATAATCCAAGAACTTGTGGAGCTAGGGTCATTCTTTATCTAGATAATGCTAATTACTTTTTACTAAATTATGGGGCGATTTTGGGTACAAACAACAAAGAAGAACTCTATGCCCTCTGGATCCTACCTAAGATTGTAGTTGACGGGCAATTTAACAAGCTACAGGTATTTAGTGACTCCAAAATTCTGATGGACTAGGCAAATGGTAAAAGTAACATTTATAACTTGAAGTTGGCACCTATTTTGGATTAGATTATGGAAAAGAAAGTAATTTTTGAAAAGGTATCATTTGTTCATATCTAGCAAAAATTCAACCACAAAGTTGATCAGATATCAAAGGAATCTCTCATTTTGGAGGAAGGTCACATGGTTATTCATGAGATTAAGAACCATACTCCTACATATTTGATACACTTACAACTATTTTGATGAATGAATTTTTGGTCGTGTTTTATTTTTTGTTTCTATAAAGTTAGAGAGGGTTTGTCTCATGGTTTTGTCTTAATATAAGAATGATTGTAAGAGTCAAAGTCATAAGAATAAGCTATAGTATAACAAATTATAAAGGAAATGAATGCTAACGATATAAGTCAAAAGGATCGTGAATGTATATTTGATTTCCACTTTGAATATAAATAAATAATTTTTTCTCAAAATTTATATATATATATAAAGAGCTTGGAAAATTAATTATATATAGATAAATAAATTTGAAAAATTATTATTATATCTATATTTTTCATATTTAATATTTAAATAATGTACTTTCCTTATATTGGTGACAACTATATTATGTTCCTATCCTCATTATCTCGATATAAGTTTGTTAATAAAGTTCGATATAAGTTTGTTAATAAAGTTCTTCCTTTCATTGCTCATGTTACCACGAAACAATGAGGCTAATTCAACTTCAATTGTATTATTAAAACTTTTTAGTGACAACTTTTGCTATTTTAATGGAATTTAAAATTGGCTTTTTATGATAAAAGAATTTAATATTTTACTATTTGATCACAATTCACATTATTATTCTAGAAACATTTATTCGATTAATGGCACTCATATTGAAACACGTATATATATTAATTGTGTAAAATTCTACAATGTGACAACATAAATTCTACCATGTAGTTCATCATGATAAGCTATACACATTTGAATGGTTACATAAAGGTGTTGAATTTCACCGTCACAAAATAATGTAAATTTACGTTCAATCGGTTGTGGTTAAGTGGTAAAGACTTGGTGTTTTCATTCTAGAGACCTTATCTCATAATTAAAAAAAATGTAACAATTTGCTAGAATGCGCATTGATTACATTATCTTCAATAAGATAAAAATGAAAATAAAGTACCCCATACAAAAGATTTAACATTTGTTGCTCAACATAATTTTTAATAAGTTCGAAAGTATATTATGAAAAAAGGTGAAAGATAGTGAGAATATGGTGTCGCTCTTCCCCTGGTGCACGACGGCTAGGGTTTAACCTGGTTGCGCATGGCCTCTATGCGTGACGGGCCTACAACCCTCTCTTATTCACCCTCAATGGTCGTGGCCACATCCCTCTTTGCAGGTGCCCCAGGTAGTGGGGTTTTCCCTCCTACTCTATGTCCAGACCAGTTTCTGCTTCGAAATCTGGGGCCTCTTTCTGTGAGGTTGTTCATCGAAGCTTTGTTCTCTCTTCTTCATCTCTTTTGGTTTAGGAAGCCCCTCCCCTTGTCATTCCTATGGGTCAAGATGCCGAGGAGGAGGAAGAATACTACATATCCGTGAGTTTGGTCTATCGTTTCAATGGCTTTTTGCCAAAGTTATCTTATCTCAATACTTGGATCACGACTACCTAGATTCTTATTATGCATCAGAAATCTTTCATTCATCCTTGTGCTAAAAGATTCTTCGTTGTTGAGTTCGACATTGAGGAATATAGTGATCCGATTCTCACCTCAAGTCCGTGGTTTTGGGGCAACTCGGGTTTGTGCATGAAACCCTAGACTCCTTCTTTCAATCCATCTATTAACATTCTCTCCTTAGCTCATGTTTGGGTGAGACTTCCCAACCTTCCTTTTCATTTATGGGGTTTACCTTCGCTTGAAGCCATTGGTTCGGCTTTGGAAAAGTTCCACTATGAAAGTCGTGAAACTACAAGGCACAACACCTCCACTTTTTCATGTATCTATGTGGAAATGGACTTCAATAAAGGATTCCCAACCAAATTTATTCTTACTGGTAAAAAATATTCTTGGTCTCAGAAACTAGACTATAAGAGAATTTCCTTGTGTTGCAGATCTTGTTTTGAAATGGGACATCTCGCAACCCATTGTCCCAAAGGTCCCAAGAAGAACCGAAAGCCTCGAAAATACACTTGGTGGGGGGATCAAATGGTGATCCACTTGGTGGGGGGATTAGTCATACCCCCCTAGGAAGCAATGGTATCCATTGTGTTGAGTGCCCCCATGAGGTGAGGAAATTTCTGTTGAATTTGACCCTGTGTGAGCCACTTTCCTTGGTGCAGGAGATGCCCTACCTTGACAACCCGATAAAGTTGGATCCTCTACTAGCAATTTCCCTTGACATGTGTTTCCACTATCTAATCAGTGGATTCATGTTCTATGTAGTCATGGTTGAGCTCTATTGGTGTCAATTGTTCTACGATCTCTGAGATGTCCAATAATGGTGGAAAATATGGTTGGAGGACATCCACATTGAACATTGGGTGCAAGCCAAGGAAGGGGGTGTTTGAAAACACAGGTATTCCAACAGAGGACGAACACCTTTAGTAACCACTCACATAACCAGATCAAAGATCAACACACCAATGTTTTCACGTGGTAAAACCCCTACGGGGAAACATCCACGGCCCCAACCAACGCGACCACTTGGAGCAGTTTATTAATGCAAAGAAAAAGATTACAAAGAGATTTTACAAAAGA
>SNQJ01S0000787.1:204166-276067 GCA_010110895.2 Picea sitchensis | reverse complement strand
TGTTTTCACGTGGTAAAACCCCTACGGGGAAACATCCACGGCTCCAGCCAACGCGGCCACTTGGAGCAGTTTATTAATGCAAAGAAAAAGATTACAGAGAGATTTTACAAGAGAGTTTCTCACAATCGATCATCGGCAAATGAACCTCCATGCTCATTAAATAGAGATCATGTACCAATCGGGTGTTAAGCCACGGATCAATGGTCGTTAAGATCGAGGAGAGTATGAACCGTCGGATCACTCTATGTCGGGAACATATCGTGATCGTCGGATTGCCTAACTACATATGCATACTAATGCATACTAAAGAAACACACTTTTACCTAACGACATATTAGACCAAGTAGATATTAACTAACTCCTAAGTGTCTAAATATCCTAACAGGGGGGAGTGTTGATCTCAAAAACATTGTCACCCACAGCCTTGGTGATAGTGTAAGGCCCATAGCAAAGTGGACAGAGCTTCTGATGGGGCCCTGAAAGGCGTTCTTTCTACAAATGTAACCAGACCTTGTCTCCCAACTGAAACTTGTGTTGTACCTAGTGTTGATCATGGCATTTCTTGTACTTAGCATTGGATTTCTGCAAAATCTCATGGAACTATTGGCGGATGTGTTGAATCTGGTGGCTTTGTCGAACTCAAATTGAACATGGCAAGATTTTTTTTGTGTGGTTGCAAGAGGTAGTGCAACATCAATGGGACCCAAGGGTTGCAATCCCAGCCCCACCTGAAATGGGCTATGGTCGGTGGAGCTATGGTGAGCCCTGTTGTAGTTGTGTTGAACATAGGGAAGACTCTCATCCCATGTACGTTGTAGCTTATAGTTATACATGTGCAGGATGTGCACAATCATATGATTGACGACCTTTGTCTGGCCATTGATTTGAGGGTGGAAAGCGGTGGATTTAGTGATCTTGGTGTCCAACAATGACCAGAGACTCGACCAAAATGTGCTAAGGAACCTGTTGTCCCAATCAGAGATGATGGTCTGGGGTATCCCAAAATGGACATGTTGACGATAAAAATCATCAACAAGATTTTTGCTCGCAAAGTATTGCTAAAGCCTATTATTATAAGCTAACAATATATATAATACTAGTAGGTGGAACCCCCTTGTAGATTGAAGGATCAGATTTGGTTCTTATTTGATTTTATGTCGATGTTCCACACTTCTTACATGTTTGGGCATGATTGATGTTCCAAGGTTGGTTCTATTCGCAACAAATGGGTGATGGATAGTTCATGCTATGAGTGGGTTTATTTACTCTAAATTCTTAATTCCATGTCACAAAGAGCTTATGAGAACTGTTATTTATGTGATAATCGTGCCATGATCTATTACATATTACACCTACACAAAACATATGTTAGTCATGGAAAAGAATAAAAGAAATATGGGGAAAAAATCTAAAGAAAAAAATTAAACTATGCTACACTACATGCATTGAAATTAAAAGATCGTTGTTAGTCCTAACTAACAAGTTAGTAGCTATGCGATTTATTGAGTTATATGAAAACATGGTTGATATGTGTTATGGTATAGTTGGCAATGGTTAAATTTGATATGGGTGGAACGTTTGACAAGTGATGGATGTTAATTTCGATGCATAGATTAATTAAGCAGATTAATGGAAGGTTGGTTGGCGTCTACTAAGGAATTGAATGAGTGGGGGTGGAGGCGACGTGCATTTACTGCACGTCACTCATACTCCTTCCACTGGTCGTCACCCTAGCTTGGCTATTGTTCAATTGTGTTTTGTTTTGGTTAAGCTCTGATTTTCAAGCAGAGGAAGAACCGCTCAGCCAAGCTCGTGTTTTTAAGGCTTTCTTGGTTGTAGGTATGTCTTTTCGCCATCCATGAATCCACTATGGTTATGAAATAGATATTGGCTCAGGATGTATGGGTYTGTGCTTTCCTTGAGACTGGAAACTATGTAAACTTATGTTATTTCTATGGAATGGTTGTTGTGTGGTTTTCATTACAATGATGGTTGAAGTCACAGTTTCATTTATCTTTCTGAGTGCTAGAAGACATGAAGGCTCTTTGTCGTCCTTATTGGTTTTGGTTAAAGGGTTTCATTCAGTCCAGATTGGCTAGTTGTCTCCAATTTTTTTTTTTGTCACCATACCCAGTCATTTTGCTAATTGGGGTTGCTAGGTTTGAACCACCTTGTGTCATTGCGTATCATTTCACTTGGGTACGGGTTCATTCATGCTATTGATGTTTGCATAGTGGGTTATGATTGTTATTATGCCAAGGGGTTTGCTTAATGTTGATTGCTATTTCTCGACTCTATTTTATCTCATCATTCTTCGGGTTGATTGGGAAAACCACGAGGGTTATACCTTGCATGTTCTAGGTGTTATTACAAGACCAAAATGAAGCCTTTGCTCCTCTGTTCATAGTCTCTCCTATTTCGTGAACTGTCACCATGTCTGCAAAGTTATTGGTGGTATGCCCTGTGTGTCCACCGTATAATCTCGTAGGTTCTCACCCGATGTTGGAGGTCGACTCCAGTCTCCCTGTGTTGGTCCATAGAGTGAACCCTTGATTTCTCAAAGCTCGATTTTTTATAAAGGGAATCGTTATGTCCTGTCGAGTATATTGTTGATTGTTATGAGTTGGTGGTGTATCATTGACATTGTTCAATTGTTGGCTCGTCTCTATTGATTATGTTAACAGTGGTGTTGATTATTGGTATTTAGTCATTGCATTGCTTATTATAACAATCTAATTGATAAGCTCATCATGGTTAATTGGTTGATTGGAGAAATGGGATTGAATACGCGGTCGTTGTCTCTTACATAGTAATTATTGAATTGTTAACCCAGCATTAGTTTATAATTGATTAAGTCACAGTGATGCTTCGTGTGTGATGCATTGGTATGTGTGGGATTCCTACAACATGTTAGGTTGATTCGATGGTTGTTGTGACTGTGTGTTTTAAATTTCCAAATGGTAGTATTGAAATCATGATAGTTGTGGTGTGGTTGTCCACTGTGTATCTTGTTGGAGCTGCCTTTTTCAACTGGTTTAAATGTATTTTTTAAAGTCAAATGTTGGTTTTTAAGTTCTTTTTCACTTCGTCACATTTACCTACTGAAAATCTCAGTAGTCTCGACATGCGAAATAGCGAAGGATATTATATTTCATAAGTTATAACTTTTTATCGTTAAACGAAAGTTTTTTTGTACCTTGGAATATTACTCTTCGGGAGTTACAAGTCACAAGATTTACAAGCCCCGATGTGCAAGGTCGCGAAAAGTTTAAAAAAAAAATCTTACCTCAGGTGAAAGCCAAGAGTAAAATTCTTAAACCCCAGTCAAGTGTTGTCGGTATTTCGCGTCTCGGCGTTCACTCTCTCCTAAAACATTATCGTCATAACTCCAAAAGACGAAGCTGCGAGACTTTTACATAAGTAACTCGGGTTAGTGTCAGGGGTGATTAGTTTGACCATGGTTAAAGTCTCTCAGGATTTCGCGATTCGGCTTACGTTCCTCCCGGAAACTATACCTTCAAATCCATGAGTCGTGAAGTCATGATGTTGCTCAAATATGATTAATTAGAACACTTAATCTGATTTACCTTCTGGTTAAACAAATCACATCATAATGATCTCAAGATTTCGTGACTCGGATGACGCTTCTCCCAAAAACTATACCTTCATAGCCCCGAGTCGCGAAGTCACGATATAAATTAAAACACGATTAATTAAACACTAAATCTTGTTTACATCCTTGCTTAACTAAATCTAATTATCGCGATCTCGGGTTTTAGAGCCTCGAAAGGTTAGATTGAAAGCTCTCGATATGGCGAACGTCGAAAGGTTGATTAAAGTTTAAGTAAGCTTAATCAAAAAAGCTAAGCCAACTTAATCAATGTTCAATACAAATAATAATATGCACAGTCTATGAGGTAATTTTAAATTTTCCTTGCGCCAACTTGTGTCATGAACCGTCGAAGTTTATGGCATTAATTGGAAATGAGTCGAAACGACAAGTAAGGATAGGGTTTTTATTGCTAAAATTTGTCTCTAAAAATGACTTGACCGTTCTGTTCATAAGGACACCAAGATTTTAAATGATCGAAGATATAAATACTTTTCCTTTATGTTCTATTCATAAAGCTCATTTCTATCTCGCGCAGATAATTTTTTCTCAGCAAACTGATCTCTGTATGTATACGCGTTTTTATCACAAGAGAGCTAAGTCACAATCTTCGGTCATGGCCCCGCATAAAGCATCCAAGACAAGTGCTGAGATTTCGAGACAAGGTTCTGATAATATTTCGGATACTTCACCTCGAAGCGTTGATTTCGTGCGAACCTGGTCATATGTCTCAGAGCTTCTGCAATCAAATTTAGTGAACTGCTCGGACGATTCCAGTGGCAACAAGAAAGACGACTTGACTACCAAATACAAGATTCTAGAGGATTTTAAACAGAAGGAATGTGAGCAATACGGGAAAAGTTTATCGGATTTAATCAAGGATTGGGTCTCACACCCAGTGAAGTTCAGAGCAGATAGAAACGGAATTTATTCCATATCGTCTTTGGAACCACAGTTCAAATACATAGCGATGATGACCTGTAGATTGTACGGGAGGGAAGACACCACGCATTTTTTCCTCCCATGGGTGCCTATGATGTATACAGTGGCAGAAGGTTGTTCTTTCGACTGGGACAAACTATTGTCAGATAGGCTGACCAGTTGTATTACAGAATATCGGACGCAGAGAGAAAGCACGAGATCCGCCTCCTTTTTTATGTCTGCATACATCATGGATGTCATGTGTTCCATGACACCTTTTCCCTTAATGAGTTGGAGCTGGGCTCCATCGGAGACTGAGCCTATTCACGTCTATCATTCTAAGATTTGGTAGAATAAGGCCTCAGATTTCATATATGAAATCTTCAATTGGGTAATGGTACCGATGCATGTCGCTATCTTCGGTAGTCCACTGCCCCGGATCTCAGAGAGCATTGCGGCCAATTTAAGCAGGGTGGCCGACTGGTAAGTGGAGGAAGAGTTTTCATATATCAAGGTTTTCGGCGCTTCTATCCCTCCACATGCTCTACCGTTATTTATACCCGATAAGTTGGCCTGTCGCAAGATCACCATGCAAACTATGATTGGTGGCATCAGTAAAGAGCTGAAGGGGTTCTCAAAGAAGGTATGGCCACCTTTCCCTATTCATTTAAACACCTATTCTTTATTAGATTTTGGGCATGCAAAGGTCGAGGCAACAGCCTTAGACGATATAAATTTAGTCCATATTGAATTTAAGAAACACGACCCACAAAGGGTCGTGAGTAATCACTTGGCTAGCTGCAGCTTTAAAAGGTTCAAACACGAGAATTCACCTCATGATGATATTTTCCGAGGTGCAAGATCGTATGCCGAGGTTTTGGCTCAGATACAAGCCCTGACACCCGAAGAGAGGGCCAATGTTGTCAAATTCCAAGAACATAGGTGGAGTTTCCTTCCCCCAGTATTACGTGGCAAGAATCCAACGACCGTAGAGGTGCAGAGTACAAAAGCCGAAGGCTCCAAAGATTCAGCACCAGACAAAGAAGAACAGCAGGATAAAGAAGAGAAAACTGGAGGCCCGAAATAGGAAGCCGAGGCTTATGATCCTCCAAGCGAGCCAACTTCAGCCGTTACTCCAGGGAAATCATCTAAACATGTCGGTAATCCCATTGTTTCTGTTACGCCCCTATATTCGACGAAGGGAATACCAGATGCAGGTTGGATTTTTGGTGAAGAATTAGCACCCATATCAGTGGAAGAGATACCTCTGAATGAATTCTTGTTCGATAAGAAGAGAAAGGTTGTCATGAGACAAGAGCTCTACCAAGAAGCAGGTATTGTATCCAATAAATTTAAAATTATAACAGATGGAAGAAACATGAAGAAAGAAGAATTTGCAACGCAAATAACAGGAACATTGGGTGCTTTCTCTACAGCAAACCAATTTTCGGTCGGGACCCTAAAAGATCAGCTGAAGTGAAAAAATCGTCTAATCAAGACATTAGAGGCTAAACTATCTACAGCAGAGACCGCTGCCAAAAAGCAAGCAAATGTAACTTTGGAGCAAGCTAGAATAGATGATCAAAATGAAATCGAGCGGCTCAAAGCTGATCTCGAACAGACACAACTGATGATTCAGACAAGTCAGATACAGATGGTCCAACAAGGAGAATTGATAGAGCAACTTCGGGCCAAATTAGAGTTAGCCAAAAGCCAGGTAATCGATATCGGGATATTTCAATCCCAAGCAGTAGAAATAAGAAAAAGGTTATCAGCGGCGTAGCAAGATCTATTGGTTAAAGTAGAAACGATTCAAAGTAGCTTCCAACTCATTGATCAGATAGTGGAGAACCTCTCTCTCAGAGAAAGGGAAGTTGGAGCGGCTCAGGTTGTGTTCCAGGAGGCTATTATAGCCACAACGAGAAAGGAAACAAGCAGTAGTTCCAGTTTTCCCATCTCAGAGCAGACAAGGGGCAATATCTTGTTGAAAGAATGGGAGCGAAATATATCTGAAGGCAAACAACAAGCTAAGGAGATAAGAAAATCTTGTGAAGAAACTTTTGGTTTGTTAAATGGAATGTGGTTGGGCTCTAATGATGAAAGTAGCGTTGAGATACTGGGTCAGATCAATACAACCAAATTTTTTCTTAATATCAAAGAAAATGAAGAAAGAGAATTGTCGAAATATCACAAATAACCCAGACAGACATAGTTCAAATAGATAAATGGCTAATTAAACCAAGTATATTATTATATTCTATCAGCGCCAAAGACTAGCAGGTGGAAGGAAAGTTTCCACATTTGGTGAAAGATTGTTATATTTGTGAGGCCAATAATCAAGAAGAACCTTCTAAGTTGATATCACAGTTGGTGGAGAAGTGCGTTATTTTCACAGATCATGCGAAGAGGCAGGTTTCTAGTACTAAGTGAAGACAAATATAAAGAAACGAAACTTCTTAACTCCTTTGATTGTAACCGAAAACCTCTGAAACGATTGAGATTCCAGCATATGAAAATCTATATAAATATACATTTTGTAGAAATAAAAAGGGTTGGACCTTTTTGGTCGATTGTAATAGAGGCTATCTTCTTTTTGAGAATTAATACAAAGCAATCCAGAGAATCCTGATTCCGTCAAGACTGTATTATGAGTTTGTTCTCTTTGTTATTCATATTCAATTTTATTTCGCTTATATACATCTGATGAATGTTGCACTGCAATTTAGTAAAACTTCTGCTGTGGTGGTTAAATTTTATTCATCGATATCGTTTACAGTTTTTCCTCTGTATCGACTAACAACATATACAAGACCTATGAACCTTTAAGTTGTCATATTTTATACTTCGTCAGATTCCTTCTTAGTCTATTTTCTTCCTCTGTTTTATGAGTAAGATTCTCCCTTGATAGGAGCCTTACTTTATAAACAGCTAAATGTTTTTCTCATATTCCACACACTTTTTATTTCAAATATAACACAGTTACGTTAAAAGGCCTTTGGTTTGCATTTTGTCCTTAACATTGATTTCAAAGTTCTCTTTATAAGATCAAATTGATACAACATAAAAACTTTCAGATTTCTTTTAAAAAAATGTGTTCCTCTATGACTGTCCCCGTTGTAAGACAACCTAATATTGAACCCGGTTTATCGGACCAAACCCATATCACTTTAAATATCCTTGATACTATACTTAAAACAACCACCAATCAGGTAGAACTTCAATGCTCATGGGCTGCAATTGAACGGGATATAAACATCCAAGAATAGTTGGAAGCTAGATAGCGACAATCTAGAAATCAACCCTAGCTTCCTTTCCTGAAGTTACACTATCCTCCCTTTTTACATCTTACTAACTTTCGGATGCCTAGACACTGTACTTTTTAAAGCCTTAAGTACAGACTCTGGAACAACATCTTTTTGGCGTCGTTGCCAGGGATGAAGTTACAAAACCTTTTCCCTGGGAAGAACGACATATATTTTCAAGTTTCACCCTTTGATAGTGAACAAAGAGTGGGCACTTTCTAAAGGCTTTTCCCATTTTTCACTTGGAGACTCCACACTAAATAAGCTGGAATTCAGTCAAAGGAATACCAGACAAAACCCAGAGGGAAAACAGACCACGCATGTTTCCGATCCCGAAAAAAGACTAAAAATTAGAGGTTCCCTTAAGCCAAATACTGCAGTCTATCAGCTTAAGTACCCACAAACTAAGATCAAGAGTTCGTTCGAACCCTCAACTTTGCTCAGTTCCCCTCCCGAAAACACCAATCCACTTTTAGCTCTCTCTGAGACTAAAAGTGAAACCCTTCCAATAACCCCTGACATATACAAAGGTAAAATCCCTGCAGTGGATTTATCAGAGATCGATATCCCGCTAACTTTTCAGTTAGATCTCACGACCTCACCAAATCCCGCAGAGTATACCTTATACTCGAATTACACGCCCGTGGGTTCACCTGACTACATTCCTTGCAAGTCCGAAGAGCCAAGTCCTCGCATCACTTATCACCCATCCTTGTTTGTCTCACCTCATGAAGAAGCTAAAGATTCGCTTTTAGGCGTTCCAAAACCCTCTATACAATACATCGTTTCCTTATACAATAGTACCGATGGCAGCCGTCGGAGGAGGAGGTGGAGAGGTTTTCGGAGGTGGTGGAGTTTTAGGAGGTGGTGGGGCTCCAAGAGGAGGAGTAGGAGGTCAAGGGCCTCTCCCCCCTCCCAGGGTTTTCGCTAAAGTGGTTGCAAGATATGCGTCTTTGGTCTTACCTGTCCCTCTTCATGACCTTCCTGAAAATTATATAAAAAACCTACCTAAATTTACAGGAGAAGGGGACTTGACCGCAACTGAACATATAAAAAAAATTTATCAGTTCGCGGATATCCTAGGTCTCGATCATGAAGACGTGTATTTGAGGTTGTTTTTGCAAACTTTCAAAGGACAGGTACGAACCTGGTTTCTAAGCCTACCCACAGGATCGACATTATCCTACGACGCCCTAGAAGACGCCTTCCTTAGACAATGGGGCGAAAGGAAAGATCACTTGTATTATTTGACTGAATTCGGATCTTTAAAGAAAAATAATTCGGAAACAGTTATGGAATTTATTCAAAGATTTAATAAGTTGTATAATAAAATCGCATCCGAAGTTAAACCATCCCAACCTACAGCCAAAGTAACCTTCGCGGGAGCTTTCAAACCCGATTTCGCCCTTCTCTTAAGAGAAAGAAGATGGGATACCCTAACCCGAATGCAGGATGATGTTGTGGAAATCGAATCTAACATGATGGCTTCTGGCAAATTGAAATCTAAGGTAGAAACAGGAAACCGAGAAACCAGATGTTTCGGAGAGCAAGTCATACCCTCAGGGTCTAATAGATCCACAGATGACAAAATGGATGATATGGCTAGGGTGATTAAGGAGTTGTCAAATAAAATTTCTAGGATGGAACTGGATCAATCTAAGGCCGATCCTTTCATAAAAAGGGAATTCAGGAGAAACCCCAATCTTCAAAATCAACAAAGACAGACTAAAAATGAAGATCAGAAAATTCAAACCCCTTTAAAAAATGAAAATTTTATAGGAGGAAATGACCTGAAAGATTTCGAGGGTCTAGAAGAAGATGTGGAAAATTTGGGTGATGACTGCACTCAGCCTTATGTAAATAAAGAAGATTATGATAATTCTTTAAACATACAGCAACCCTCAGATACAAGTGATGACATAAAAAATATAGATGTTCTTGACTATCAAGAAGTAACCGATTCAATAATGGCTGAAGTCCAACCTAGATATAACTTGAGGTCTAAAAACAAATATGCGCCAATGCCTCAACCCAAGAAAATCCTCCCTAGAGGTGAAGAGTACGTGCCAACCCCAAAAGAGATTGAAACATCTACTAACAAAATAAAAGAGATAGGCTTGTTGGATCCTAAAACGAAGGAGGTTGAGACCCAAACAAGGGAAATCAAGACAACTGAGACACTCGCACTGGCAAGCAAACTCATGAGTAATAAATCTGCCCATACAAATAAGTTGGAGAAGAAAGAGCTCGAGGTTTCAACCAGAGAAACAAACAAATTTAGCAGTGGTTTCAGTTTTGAGAATGAGATAAATAAGATAAAAATATCGATCTCGCTGGTTGAATTAGCAAACAATCCTGCATATCGAAAGCAGATAACCAAAGTGATAGGTTGTTCAGATCAAGAAAGTCAATCAGACGTAATAAATTTGGAATATGATAAGCCCAATATCACTTTTGGTCCACATTTCAAGGGTGCCAGAGACACCGTTGCTCCTTTCTATATTACCCTAAATGTGCATGATCGACTGCTACATAATTGTATGCTAGATTTTGGATCTTCACATAATGTGATGCCCAAAGCAATTATGGATAGACTAGGCCTCGAGATCACCCGACCTTACGGAGATATCTACTCTTTCAATTCAAGAAGAGTTAAGTGCATGGGTATGATAAAAGATTTAGTAGTCACCCTTGCACAGGTCCTAGTCAAAAGTGTCCTGATGGACGTAGTTATTGTTGATATCCCCCCAAAGTATGGCTTACTTCTATCAAGGTCATGGGGAGCCAAACTTGGGGGGTCCCTCCAACTAGACATGACTTACGCCACAATTCCTATATTTGGTGGGAAACTTACTCGGTTATACAAAGAAATGAGGTTAGCCTATACAATAAGTGATCCTCAAAATCCTAACAATTTTCCTGTTTACATTGCTAATCAAAATCTGGGGAATTGTATTTTGTCTTTTGATGATGATATAGATAACTGCGCACAAGAAAATTACATAGATGAGAAAGAATCGGAAGACATGCATAGCACTGGGATCTAGAAAAAAAAATTGGATGGTGCCATGTCATGTGAAGGAGCAGGTGTAGGGGTACTTTTTGTGGCACCTGAAAATAAATTTGTTATCCCCTTCTCTTACAGACTTCAATGGGATATAGACTACACCAACAATGTATGTGAGTATGAAGCCCTAATATTAGGATTGGAAGCTGCCAGGAATTTGAACATAAAGAACCTGGAAGTATATGGAGATGCAGAATTGATAGTCAAAGAGATAAATCGACAGTACTAGGCCAAGCACCCGAGATTGAGAGCGTATAGAAATTGTGCATGGGATCTAATAGAAAAAAAATTCTCGTCTGTAAATATCCACTTCATCTCGCGCGCCGAAAATGTACAGGCTGATCTGTTAGCCAAGGCAGCCTCGACGTTCACTCCCCCTATAGCTTTTAAATTAAAATATCATATAGAGGTNGCCCTAATATTAGGATTGGAAGCTGCCAGGAATTTGAACATAAAGAACCTGGAAGTATATGGAGATGCAGAATTGATAGTCAAAGAGATAAATCGACAGTACTAGGCCAAGCACCCGAGATTGAGAGCGTATAGAAATTGTGCCTGGGATCTAATAGAAAAAAAATTCTCGTCTGTAAATATCCACTTCATCTCGCGCGCCGAAAATGTACAGGCTGATCTGTTAGCCAAGGCAGCCTCGACGTTCACTCCCCCTATAGCTTTTAAATTAAAATATCATATAGAGGTAAGGCACAGACCATCCGTCCCGAATAACATACAACACTAGCAGGTTTTCGAGGATGATGAACAGATCAGGAAGTTCCTAGAAGAAGTGGGTGAATTTTTGGAAACTCACATCGATCAAGAGAATCAAAATGACCACACATGGATCATGCAAGAAGGAGAAGACCCTCAGGAGTTCAGAGAAAAAAATGCCAACCATCGCATGTTAGTTTTAAAAAGTAATTAGATTCCAAAGGGACTAATTCCCCTGGAAAGACTTTTCGATCAAAACGACATGCCTTTAAAATCCACTCTCCAACCCCAACCAGAAGAGGTTGAAGATTGTGACGTAGGGACAAAAGAGGAACCTAGGATGGTGAAAATATCAAAGTACCTTCCCCCTGAGGTGAAAAATAAGTATAAATATTTGCTTGCACGCTATAAAGATGTTTTCTCCTGGTCTTACGAAGAGCTTAGGACTTATGACACGACAGTGATTGAACACAAGATACCTCTAAAGCCTGGTGTCAAACCCTTTAGGCAAAATATTAGACAAATCAACCCTATCTTATTACCCATAGTCGAAAGAGAAGTTAAGAAGATTTTAGACGTGAAAATAATAGTACCACTGAGATACTCCGATTGGGTGGAAAACCTGGTCCCGGTTAGAAAAAAGAGTGGGGAGATTAGATTGTGTGTTGATTTCATAAATTTAAATAAATATTCCCTCAAATAAAATTATCCTTTACCTAAAATGGATCATGTCTTAGAAAAGGTAGTCGGAGAAAATAGGATGTCTATGATCGACGATTTCTCTGGGTACAATCAAATTGTTGTAAATGAACAAGATAAAGAAAAAACAGCCTTCACTACACCCTGGGGTACATTCATGTATGATAAAATGCCTTTTGGTCTAATGAATGCAGGTGCCACTTTCCAGCGTGCTATGGATATCGCCTTCGTCGGTGAAAGAGACAAGTTTGTAGTTATCTATCTCGATGATCTAACCATTTTCTCTAAGTCTGACGAAGATCATTTAATACATCTCAAACAGACTTTCGAAAAATGCCACAGGTTCAGTCTGTCTTTAAACCCCAAAAAGTCTCACTTCGCCATGAGAGAAGGTAAACTCCTGGGCCATATTGTGTCCCGAGACGGAATTAAAATTGATCCCAGCAAGGTTCAAGCTATAGACACAATAAATATTCCTAGAAATGTAAAAGAAATTCAGTCATTCTTAGGAAACATAATTTTTTTGAGAAGGTTTATCCCAAACTTTGTTGAAATTGTGAAATTAATCATAGGTATGTTAAAGAAAAACAACGAGGTAAAATGGACAGAAGAGTCCAAAGAATCGTTTGCGCGTATTAAGAAGGTTATAAGCGAGGCACCGGTATTGGCAAGCCCCGACTATCTAAAGGATTTTCTCGTTTTCTCGTTTTCCTCTGAGCATACCATTGTCGCGGTGCTCCTCCAGAAAAATGAAGAAGGCTTCGAACAACCGATAGCCTTTTTCAGCAAAAGTCTCAGAGACACAGAACTAAAATACGATATAATGGAAAAACAAGCATATGCTATAGTAAAGGCGTTAAAGGATTTTAGAACTTATGTATTGCATTCCAAGATAATCGCATATGTACCTACTAGCTCTGTAAAGGACATTTTAGTGCAGCCTGATAGTGACGGCAAAAGGGGACGGTGGCTCGCAAAAATTCAAGAATTTTATCTGGAAATAAAGCCGACGAAACTAGTAAAAGGTCAAGGTTTGGATAAACTCTTAGTTGAATCTAATTTCAAGGCCCTCGGCATGAATAGCATACAGGGATGTAGAGAAGATGAATATATGAGCAAACTCTACGAGAAAACAAGTGAAGTCAGAATCGAAGAGAATTTTACCTCCTCTAACTGGTACAAAAACATAGTATCATACCTACTGACTTTGAAGTGTCCGAGTGATTTATCTCCATCCAAAGCCAGAACGCTAAAACTACATGCGGTCAAATACTGTATATCTGAGGGTAAATTGTTTTGGAAGGACCCACTTGGCTTTCTGTTGGTTTGTTTGGTTGAAACTAAAACAGAGGAGGTCATTAGCCAATTCCACGAAGGAGTATGTGGGGGACATCACGCTTGGAGAGCGACAGCTTATAAAATCCTGAGGGCAAGGTATTATTGGCCTAAACTTTTCTTGAATGTAAATTCCAAAGTCAGGGCTTGCGACCCTTGCCAATTGTTTACAGGCAAGCATAAACTCCTAGCGCTGCCTTTAGTGCCAGTCAAAATAGAGGCTCATTTTCAGCAATGGGGACTAGATTTTATAGGTGAAATTAACCCCCATTCCAGCGCTCAACACAAATGGATCCTAACTGCCATAGATTACTTTACTAAGTGGGTAGAGGCTATTCCAACCAGGAGAGCTATAGATTCGGTGGTAATAGATTTCTTAGAAGAAAATATTTTATCTAGATTCGGCTTCCCCCGAAAGATAGTAACAGATAATGCCCAGGCTTTTAAATCTATGGCTATGATCAGTTTTTGCCAAAAATACAATATTGTACTCAGCCATTCTACGAAATATTATCCCCAAGGAAATGGACTGGCCGAGTCTTCGAACAAGAGTTTGATCAACATAATTAAGAAAGTGTTGAATGAGAACAAGAGATCCTGGCATGTACATTTAAAATACGCACTATGGGTGAATCGGATTGGCACGAAAAAATCCATCGGCATTTCTCCTTTCCAGATGGTATACGGGACTGACATGGTATTACCGATAAATTTAGCACTCCCCATGATTAAATTATGGCAAGATGAGAAGGAAGAACCGAATCATGTTACCAGAAGGATAAATCAACTAATTGAATTGCAACAACACAGGGTCAAAGTAGATGAAAGGTTGCAGAAATACCAAGATGATATGAAATCGTTATTTGACCGTAAGGCAAAGGACAGAGAGTTTCTTCTGGGTGATTTGGTCTTAAGATGGGATGTTAGGAAGGAAGATTCGGCGAAACACGGTAAATTCAATCATATTTGGTATGGACCATTTAGAGTTGCAGCTTCCGAAGGAAAAAAATCATTTTTATTAGAAAATCTGGATGGTAAAATTTTCAACGCTCCTGTCAACGGGCGTTATCTAAAACACTACATGAAATAATTGGTTCCCAAAGGATTTCCATTGTATATACTGGTGTGTATTTGCTTTCTATTTCATGATTCCCTTGAGGTAAGTTTTCATTTTTAATTAATTAGGTTAGTATAAATAGAGATACGCAATTTTCAAATGCATTCAACTTTTTTAAGGGACACTCTTCGTGTTTACAGGATTTCGACTTACTACCTAAACGAGGGAAAGGAGAAAACGGAAAGTCATATATTGGAGGCTGAATTCACCGGAAACAGGTGATAGAAAAGGTTTTCGGTTATTTCAAAATGGTAAGGTAAAGGTATAAACTTCCGAGAATTATGTTCTTTGAGAAAGCAAAGGTCGCCTAAAATGCCGTAAAGGTCCCATCAATCTAATGTTTTCGCTTAGTTGTTATTAAAAAGCAACAATTACTTGCTATGGATCCTAAGAAGTTGACTTAAAAGAAAGATAGGTGATATTTAACTAAAACATTTCTGAGAAAGGGTTTTCAAAAAATGGTTTTAATTTTTGACCCCTGCTCCTCAGTGTACAAAAGTTTGTTTGTCACCTTTCTTCTGGTCTTCACTTTTATCTTCTTAAAAAGCCAAGTACCTTTCCGGATTTATATACATAGTGGGAAGAGATTATGTTTTAACTTTGAAAGCTATGAAGCGTATTTTGTAAAGGAAGTTGGTCTTCATAACTCCTCAGTCTCTTACTAAGCAAGTTATGCGTAGACGGATCCTGACTGTTTTGGGTTTTCCAACAGTTTCAAAGGATTGAGGCTTGCTCTAAGTGAAACCCCTAGAAATGATTTTTCCCCTCTTTCCTGTGGGTTAAGGTGTGGTGAAGGTTGAGGGAAGGTTGGTACCGAGAAATCAAATTAAGTTAACATACCTCCATTGCACAATATTATACAAATATCACCCCTCATACAAACTGATTACCCCCACTTCGTGTTCTAAAAAGAAAATTATAAGACAGATGGTGAAAAGTAAGTTATATCTAATTGTACATCTAGTCTGAAGAGACAATGAAAGGAAATTCAGAAATGATTGCCCTCGTCTCAGCATTTAAATACATAAATATGTTTCGAAGTGGTGAAAGGAAATTCAACAAAAAAGGGGGCAGATAAATTCATCGAGGTACTGAACAGGCCCGCTGGCAGTGAAGCAATATCTGAGATGTTCGTAAGGTTGTTATACACGATTTTCACTCTACTTTGGTAATCAACTTTCTCGATACTAGATCCACATCCTAAGTCCGTACGGGACTCCCCGATTAAAAACATGTAATAAATTTCGTTGGATGCAAGCCAAAAGTTACAAGATCTGTTGGATTTCCTAGAACTGTTTTGATTTGTCTTAATGCAGACCTAAATTCAGTAAAGAGAAAGGGAAAGTCATGAAAGGGACAGTAGCTGAGTATGAAACATAATTGAGTGTTGAAAAGCTTTGCAGAAGCAAAAGACAAGATCTCTTCTTCCCTACGTTTATCTTTTCCCTAAAGGAAGTTTAGCAGAAATGAAGCAAATGACTCCATTTACCCAATACAGGCACGTGGTCTACTGTTCTTCCCATCTTGCAGGAAGACGGGATCCCTAGTTGGAGCCTATGTTGGAGCCGCCTTTTTCAACTGGTTTAAATGTATTTTTTAAAGTCAAATGTTGGTTTTTAAGTTCTTTTTCGCTTCGTGGCATTTACCTACCGGAAATCTCAGTAGTCTCGACATGCGAAATAGCGAAGGATGTTATATTTCATAAGTTATAACTTTTTATCGTTAAACGAAAGTTCTTTTGTACCTCGGAATATCGCTCTTCGGGAGTTACAAGTCACAAGATTTACAAGCCCTAATGTGTGAGGTCGCGAAAAGTTTAAAAAAAAAAATATTACCTCAGGTGAAAGCCGAGAGTAAAATTCTTAAACCCCAGTCAAGTGTTGTCGGGATTTCGCGTCTCGGCGTTCACTCTCTCCTAAAACATTACCATCATAACTCTGAAAGACAAAGCTGCGAGACTTTTACATAAGTAACCTGGGTTAGTGTCGGGGGTGATTAGTTTGACCATGGTTAAAGTCTGTCAGGATTTCGTGATTCGGCTTACGTTCCTCCCGAAAACTATACCTTCAAAGCCCTGAGTCGCGAAGTCGCGATGTTGCTCAAATATGATTAATTAGAACACTTAATCCGCTTTACCTTCTGGTTAAATAAATCACATCATAATGCTCGGGATTTCGCGACTCGGATGATGCTTCTCCCGGAAACTATACCTTCAGAGCCTCGAGTCGCGATACAAATTAAAACATGATTAATTAAACACTAAATCTTGTTTATGTCCTTTCTTAACTAAATATAATTATCACGATCTCGGGTTTTAGAGCCTCGAAAGGTTAGATTGAAAGCTCTTGATACGGTGAATGGCGAAAGGTTGATTAAAGTTTAAGTAAGCTTAATCAAAAAAGATAAGCCAACTTAATTAGTGTTCAATACAAATAATAATATGCAGAGTCTACGAGGTAATTTTAAATTTTCCTTGCGCCAACTTGTGTCACGAACCTTCGAAATTTATGGCATTAATTGGAAATGAGTCGAAATGGCAAGTAAGGATAGGGTCTTTATTGCTAAAATATGTCTCTAAATATGACTTGACCGTTATGTTCATAAGGACACCAAGATTTTAAATGATTGAAGATATAGATACTTTTCCTTTATGTTCTATTCATAAAGCTCATTTCTATCCCGTGCAGATAAGTTTTTCTCAGCAAATTGATCTCTGTATGTATACGTGTTTTTATCACAAGAGAGATAAGTCACAATCTTCGGTCATGGCCCCGCGCAAGGCGTCCAAGACAAGTGTTGAGATTTCGGGACAAGGTTCTGATAATGTTTCAGATACTTCACCTCAAAGCGTTGATTCCGTACGAACCTGGTCATATGTCTCAGAGGTTCTGCAATCAGATTTAGTGAACTGCTCGGACGATTCTAGTGACAACGAAAAAGATGACTTAACTACCAAATACAAGATCGTCGTCTAGGCAGAAATGCACAAAGTAGTGGCCAAGCCATGTCTTTTGCCTTACTATGACATGATCTGATGGGTGCTAGATCATGTAGATATTCCTAGCAGAACCATCATCAGCGAGCAGAAGGTCACCGTTGGGATCTTTAGACTAGAAAACTTACAGGCAATGTACAAGTTACCACCCACGTTAAACTTTATATACAATGCAGAGTTTCTAGAGGATTTTAAACAAAAGGAATGTGAGAAATACGGGAAAATCTTATCGGATTTGATCAAGGATTGGGTGTCACACCCAGTGAAGTTCAAAGAAGATAGCAACAGAATTTATTCCATATCGTCTTTGGAACCACAGTTCAAATACATAGCGATGATGACCTGTAGATTGTACGGGAGGGAAGACACCATGCATTTTTTCCTCCCATGGGTGCCTCTGATGTATACAGTGGCAGAAGGTTGTTCTTTCTACTGGGCCAAACTATTGTCAGATAGTCTGACCAGTCAGATTACAGAATATCGGATGCAGAGAGAAAGTGGGAGAGCCACCTCCTTTTTTATGTCTGCATACATCATGGACGCCATGTGTTCCATGACACCTTTTCCCTTAATGAGTTGGAGCTGGGCTCCATCGGAAACTGAGCCTATTCACGTCTATCATTCTAAGCTTTGGGAGAATAAGGCCTCAGATTTCATATATGAAATCTTCAATTGGGTAATGGTATCAATGCATGTCACCATCTTTGGTAGTCCACCACCCCAGATCTCAGAGTGCATTGCGGCCAATTTAAGTAGGGTGGCCGACTGGTACGTGGAGGAAGAGTTTTCATATATCAGGGTTTTCGGTGCTTCTATCCCTCCACATGTTCTACCTTTATTTATACCCGATAAGTTGGCCTATCGCGAGATCGCCATGCAAACCGTGATTGGTGTCATCAGTAAAGAGTTGAAGGGGTTCTCAAAGAAGGTATGGCCACCTTTCCCTATTCATTTAAACACCTATTCTTTATTAGATTTCGGGCATGCAAAGGCCAAGGCAGCAGCCTTAGACGATATAAATTTAGTCCATATTGAATTTAAGAAACACGATCCACAAAGGGTCGTGAGTAAGATTCCTTCTTAGTCTATTTTCTTCCTCTATTTTACGAGTAAGATTCTCCCTTGATAGGAGCCTTACTTTATAAACAGCTAAATGTTTTTCTCATATTCCACACACTTTTTATTTCAAATATAACACAGTTACAGAAAAAGGCCTTTGGTTTTCATTTTGTCCTTAACATTGATTTCAAAGTTCTCTTTATAAGATCAAATTGATACAGCATAAAAACTTTCAGATTTCTTTTAAAAAAATGTGTTCCTCTATGATTGTCCCCGTTGTAAGACAACCTAATATTGAACCCGGTTTATCGAACCAAACCCATATCGCTTTAAATTTCTTTGATACTATACTTAAAACAACCACAACCTGGGTAGAACTTGAACGCTCATGGGCTGCAATTGAACGGGATATAAACATCCAGGAACAGTTGGAAGCTAGACAACGACAACCTAGAAATCAACCCTAACTTCCTTTCCCGAAGTTACATTATCCTCCCTTTTTACATCTTACTAACTTTCATATGCCTAGACACTGTACTTTTTAAAGCCTTAAGTACAAACTCTGGAACAACATATATGTTATGGATATTGTTTGATTACGCCATCAGAGATGGGCACGGGTTTTATAACAGTATGGTTTTGTTACAGTTTGTTTGGATTGAGAAATGGATTTAGGCATGTTGTTGTTGTTTCCTTGTATTGGATTGATAGCTCATCGTCGTTTGATGTTTAGATCTGGAGTAAATAGATATGTACAGTCGAAGTAATGCTCTTGCATTTTTTTTAATGGTTTGTGTATCCTACAGCATCGTATAAGTCGAAGTATTGATTGTTGTGCATTTAAATGGCAAGTCAAGGTTATTGCAATTTGATATATTGATGATTGTTGTTGAATGTCCACTATGTATAGTTGATGGATATCATGCATTATATCATAGATGAGCACAGATTATGTGATAGTGTGGTCCCATCACAACTTAATTGTTAAATTGAATTGAGGAATAAAATCAAGCATGATTTTTGTGTACGTGTTTGATGAATGAAATAATTCATAGATAGTGGTTGATGTGTTGATGTTGAACATAGTGGAATTAGGTGGTTGTGTATTCATTTGGGAATTGTTTTAAAACATTAAATGGACAAATGAGAAGAAACAAAACTCTTCTACAGGTTGTTGTGGAATGCATATTGTCTTGTTTTGGTGATACTGTGTTAAATATTTGATTGTGAATAGTGAGCAAGTTGATACGCACAATTGATTGAATTATACATAGTAGTTGTTTTATTAAGCACAATGATTATTTGGTTGGTGTTGGACCTTTTGCGTTTGATATATAATGATTTTATGGATTACTTAATTATTTTTATGAACATAATCCTCTCTCTTTCCCTACCATTATTTCACTTTTCGCTAATTACAATCCCCTCGCCTTCCCATATCCATTTTTCACTCCCTATTCCTAAAATTTAATTAGAGTAGAATTATGTATTGTATCAATTTGAAATCAAAGTTTCTTGGTGTATTATAGCGACATGTTCCTTGGTTTACATTACAATTGATTGTGTGTTGTCTGTGACCAATAACCATGTTTCTTTTCCCCCTCATTTTAACATTTTTTTCGCTCAATACAAACCCCTTGCACATCCCAGAACCTTTTGTTCACCCCTTTCTCATTGACAACAGTTAAGAAATTTGTATGGATTGGATTGCATGAGCCTGATATGTTGTTGAGCCAAAATTTATTTCATATTTTTAAGGAGTTGTCATGTATGGTTGTTAAAAGAACTATTTGCTAATCAATCATGCATGCAAAAATGAGTTTTTTTAGCCGAGGTATCCATGGAAGAGGTAACAGAGGAAGAGGTAATTGGAACAGGGGCCCTAGAAGGCCTAGATTCTCCATTCACTTTGATGTTGACTCACGGGATATAGGCCAACTATTTCAGATTGTATTTTTCAATTGGATTGGGCAAGGAGTGGTCCAACCTAGGCCTAAAAGGCCTCCTTTCCAAGCTCCACAATCCCCTGGTATTCTCGTACCCCCTCATGTCTCATTGCAACCAAAGGTTCCTGAAAATGACGGATGGAAAGAGATTGTCCACCTAGCAGTCTCCCAACATCATGGCTGGCCCAATTTGTCTTTACCTGCTCCCCCTCCTATCAATCAGATTGTCCAAGCTGCCCCTGTCTACTCACGAGTTCAGTCCTCCCATGCTAGAAAAAGGTTGAAAATTGAGACCCACCATGCCCTTGACAAAGGAAAAGCCATTGTTGCCCCTTCCTCCCCCTCCAATGGATCTGATAAATCCATGTCCTCCCGGATACATTTGAGGGATGATTGTTCTCATGTGATCAGGGAGAGTAGGCCTAAAGGATCAACACAACCAAAGGAAAATTCAAAGAGATCAAAGGGTGAAAGAAGCAACAAGGGAAATATTGCATCTCAGAGTGGAAAATATGGATTTTAAATTTTATTTTATTTATTGTTGATAACATTTGACTTCATAAGTTTTGGACAGCGTGTTTTTGGATATATGAGTAATATATTTTTGAAAATAATTTCAAATATCAATGAGATAAATTTTCAAACATGAATGTGATGATGGGAGTCACAAGGAGGGGTGTTTTTTTTAATTGACTAGTTATGTTATGATTGTTAAGAACTAAGGAGAGTCACAAGGGGTCCCACCTACTAGTTATTATTTATTTAAAACCCTTATTATGATTTATTAATTTTCCCCCTAACTAAAACGTTGGTTGAGTTTTTTGTTAACTTAACTAATGAAGTGGTTCAACTACTTCAACCAATTCTAATTTTCTTAAAGGAAAAAGGAAGGGGTGGAACAGGAGGAGGATAGAAGTGATAAAACATAAACAAGAACAACAACATGGCGGAAAAAGGCTCATTAGCCAATGCTAAAAGTATTCACTCCAATGTTACATATTTATAGTACAATGGGTGATGCCACCTCAGAGATATTTTCTCTAGATCCTAAAATCATGCATGATGACTAGGCTAGGCAATCTTAACTAACTCAATAGTCATCACTTGAGGATATATTACTAATATCCTAAATGAATAATACAAATATAGGTGACAATTTAGACTTAGTGATTGGTATCCAAATGAATAATACAAATATAGGTGACAATTCAGACTTAGTGATTGGTAAAGGTAAGCCATAGGCTAACAATCCCCTCAATCACAAGTCTGAATTAATAATACCAACACCACATAAACTAGTATCAATTCCAAGTATTCATAATAAAACTCCTATGCTGAGCCTCAATGAAGAACTCCCTAAAAAACCACCAATATGGATGTTAAATGGTTCATCTTAAAATGAACTGAGAGTTGAGATATGGAAGTGAGCAGTTGCAACATATTAACATTCCTTGATTGCTTGACAATTTGATCACTTTGCCAAGCATTTTAGCTAGAAGAATCTAATGTCTTCTTCTAATTTGTGAACATGTATTATCACCACTCTACTATCGCATCAATGAAGTGCTCTATGAATTTGTGGTTTGGGATGACCATTGACCAATTGATACCATGATGTCCCATGGTTTTTTGATAACCACTAACCAATCTTGACACTTTTAGGTGTCCAACAACATCCTAATGTATAATGTATATGATTCAATTGCAATTCATTGAACCATAATCCTCTCAAAGCCCTGCCATCTCTCGAAAATCTCACTATGTAATCATGTGAGCCAGATGCATGCAATTTGTTCACTTAATGTAAACTCTAATCTGATGAGAGCGAACCAAGAAAAGTGAATCAACTTCTAGTCCGACGGCCCTTGAAAATGCCTTTTACAACTCAATCAAATGCCAAGCTGCAATGCAGAAGGATCCTCTTGTCCTCTGCTAGGTCGAATGACCATCTATGTGAACCAAATGTTCACATCATTGCTCTCAAAATAAAAATCTATATGATTCAACTTAAACTTATTGAACCATGATTTTGCCAAAGTTTGTCATTTACAGACAGCAGTTTCCCATTTGGAAAATTCCATGCGCATATGGCATACTTGTTTTCGAAACTTTCAGTTTGACAACCATATTCAATTCCATCATCAATTCCCCCCTTTGTCATCTTAAAGGAGAGACCACAAGTGGTTTCATGAACCATCGTCATTGGAATTTTGAACTCCCCCCCTTAAGGTGCATGAGAGTTACATCATTGTACTCCCCCCTTCTATGCTCAAGAGAGTACCATACTTATTCCATTTGAGTACAACACAAAGTGGGCATGCAGAAAAAAAACACATGTTATCTCATCCCATGAGGGCCATGCTCGAAAGCTACGCCATAAGCGGACCACTTATGTGAGGTACAAAACTGTTATGTGCTACAAGATTGGTCTTTACTCAAGATTTAATTCTTCAGTAAGACTTATATAATCGCTTGGTTGTTGATGACCACTGCCAAGGATCAATCCACTCATAGTGAATTTTCAATCTTGTAGGTTTTTTCAGTGTTGAACATCTGTCTGAAGAATGGTTATGCTTGCCACAATGCTGGCAAGGATGGAGATCAAAACATTGATTTTCCTTGTGACCAACTCGATTACAATGTTGGCACTTATCATTCTGATGCTGAACTTGAACAGGTGAAGTTGAAGCTTCTTGAAGGAATCCATCACTATGGAACTTGATTGGTTTGGAATAATCAGGAATATGAAAGGTAACTTCCTTGTCATATCCAAGTCCTATTCTATTCTTGTTGTAGATGATTTCTTCCCAAGGTCTAATGATGGGATTGGAAATAGTATTCTGAACCTGTTGTTTTGAAATCCGTGTAAGTGGATTTACTGCATGTTGTTGCAACATTGAAAGGTTTTCTTCACTGGAATCAAAAGAAAACTCTTGAAATGTAGGTTCATGAATAGATTCAACTTCGTCTGAAACTGATTTTGAAGTTGTATCACTGCGTTTTTCCTTCACTGACTGTTGATCAAAAGCATCATCATCATCATCATCATCATAGAGAGGGTTGTGTTGAACAAAAACTAGTTCACAACACTTCACTAGTTGTTTATTATTTAGATTAGTCAACTCATCATTCAATAGTTGGGATAGAGATTAAAGAAGTCTAACTTTAGCTTGCGTCACTTGTAAACAAGTTAGCACTGATTGAAGAGTTTCTTTGTTCAATATTACTGTGTTGTCTTCAGTGGTGTTTATTAGAGTGTTCAGTAACTCTAATAATTCGATATTTTGAGCCATTTCAAAACACTAAATGAGGTCTCCTTGTGCATGTAGATCTTGATTACAATTTGACTCGACAGAAGAAGGTTTATCTACAACTCGCTCACTTGAATCGCTCGCTTGGAATTCACGCTCGCTTGAATTTGTTTCACACTCGCTTGCTTATACTTTCATGCTCACTTGAAGTTTCTCACTTGAACTTGCTTCCAGGAATTTGAGGATGTTGGTTACCACCGAAAATGCATTTAAACTTGTGATTACAATGTTTTGAGTTTCAACTACTCATCCTTGTCAATTTTGACTCAAAATTACAATGAATCTTGGGTGTCAGGCTCAACCAAGAATGCACCCAATTACAATTGATTTTTACAATGATTTGAGTTAAACTACTCAACCTTGTCAATTTCAACTCAAAATTACAATAGACTCTTGGGTGTTGGGCTCAACTGAGAATGCACCCAGTTACAAATTCAATTCAACTCAACTTGATCTCAACAAGACAAGTAAACTTACAAATACATTATTGCAAGTACAAATCAACTTGATCAAGTAATCTTACAACAAACATTGTTTGCAAGTTATAATAAAAGTTGACTTCAAAGTTGAATTACTCTTCAAATTTGAATTTGTTGATGCTTTTGAGTCTCATTCTCCTTTGATTATGATGTTGACTTGTTCATTGTTTTAGTATTCTTTGTAGATGCTTGATTTGCATTACTTTTGTTTGAATGCATGTGCATGAGTAACATTGTGCTTGAGCTTGTGTGTGTTACGTTAAATGCTAAAATTGTAAGTTTGTTTATGTCAAAACTAGACAGTAAACAATATAAACCTCCATGAAAATTTCACCACAAACATACTACGCAAGGTGTACCTAAGATCTCCTTATTCAATTTCGGGTGGATCTTGGACACAAGAGAAAAAAATGAAACAATTTTATTATGAGTATCTCTCTTATGAGACCAAATACAATGGGGAAGCTACATCATATTTTCTACTTTACAATGCTTTGACAAAGCTTTCAATTCATAAGATTTCACTTATGTTCTTAAAGTCTTAAGAAAACAGTAAATTTCTTCTCAAGAAATGAGTGTCTTACAACCTCCCATAGAAAACTCAATTCATCACTCACTTCTCAAAATAAAATCCCCTTATGAAATATCACTCTTTCTTTCTTTTTATTACATTATGAAACATATTCATATATTTTGTCATAAATATAATAAAAAAAATTATTCTTTTGGCTTTACATGCTAAAATGAAATCTTTTAAAAATAACTTATTCCAAAAATAGCTTTTGGAAAAAAAGAATAGCATGAGATGAGTTGGCAACATATCTTACCAAATTGAAGAGATTTTACCAAATTTTCTACGATCCTTTCCATGATTTTTGTTGGGAAGTCGATTCTCTTTGTCACCTATTGTTGCAAATTGAATATGAAAATATCTTTTTCACTGGACAGATTGTTGAAATGGAAGAGTGGATTGATCGATGGATTTACTTGATTGGTATATGGTTGAGTTGATTGTCGGACGGACTTTGTGCCTTGGCTTATCTGATCAAATGTGATAAAACTTGCAATAGAGTTTTGTTGTAGAATGTTTGGGCTCGTTGATTCATGGAAACTCTAAGTGGTCTTCTCTCTGTCGCATAAAGAATATCAAAGCACCCATGTCTAGTTTCCAATCCCGAGGAGGTGACTTTGTTCTACATTCCCTTCTATGGAGTCCTCGATGTGATGAGATGGAACTTGAGGAATAATATCAGTAGCCAGAAACGAGATGAACTCGGCATGGATATTTTTAGATCTCAGATTCAGATCTGCTCGGACGGAGGCCTTCTCTTCATCGAGCTTCTCCCGAGCGGCCAGTCGCATCTCCACTACAATACAATCATTGACCTCTATGCTATAGTGGCATATACTCTGCCAACTTGTGTCATCTTCCCACTGTAATATTGAGGACACTCTGGCCGTCGGAAAATGGAGGGGTTTCAGATTCAGCGTTTGCAACTCCTAGAACTCTGCGATCTATGTCGACCAAACTGTGCGCCCCTCCAACGAGCAGAATAGGCGCCAAACGTCAAGAACTGCGTTGTTCCATCATTTTTTTTTTAAAATATCTTCGTAAATGGTGAGAAGAGCCATCGCCAGTTGGGAAATCTGCTTAGCACCCATGACCTGGAGCCACACGGTGTTAGTGATAAACTCAGAGGAGCAGGTCGAGTTCTTCTCCCTCGCCTGACTCAACGTGCATGCCCAAACCCACTAGGTGATTGTTTGATTCAACGAAATCCATTGTGGTATGGAGAGATGCATGACTTTGCCATCTCCTCTGATCTCGAGGGAATTCACCCTCTGAAGAAGATGCGAATTTGTGTGCCTGGTTCGACACTGCTGAAAACACCAGTCGGAACAGGCAGCACTACGCCAGAACCTTTGTCTTTGCTTTGTGGCCTCTTCAATTTGTAGCCAGATTTTCTCCTTGCTCCTACACCTCTTCCGGCAGGGTGCTGCATACAACTAATTCTTGGTGACAACTCATTTGTCCAGACTCTAGGCGCACTTCTGCTCCATGCTCAAAATAACTTGCAAAAATAAATCTCAACTTCAACCGGGCTATCTAGAATCTCCAGTCAAAATTGCAGATTCAAAACCCTTGCTCTTTGTTTGCGGTTACAACAGAATTGCAACTATATACTCAACAAATATTATCTACCTCTCTACTCCTATTCCTACCCCTAAACACAAGTAGGACTATAGTCTCAGATTCTTATCTCCCTGGGCTCTCCCGTGAAGGAGTCACACCCAGCCAAGCTCTGATACCAATTGATAAAACATAAACAAGAACAACAACATGGCGGAAAATGCTCATTAACCAATGCTAAAAGTATTCACTCCAATGTTACATATTTAGAGTACAATGGGTGATGCCACTTCATAGAGAGATTTTCTCTAGATCCTAAAATCATGCATGATGACTAGGCTAGGCAATCTTAACTAACTCATTAGTCATCACTTGAAGATATATTACTAATATCCTAAATGAATAATACAAATATAGGTGACAATTTAAACTTAGTGATTGGTAAAGGTAAGCCATAGGTTAACAAGAAGGAGAAGCATACTAAGGCTTTCTCTTTGATTTTGTGTTGATATAGTTCAGTTTTCATTCATTCCTTAATTGATCATAAACCTAAAAAAAAATTATGATAGCAAGGTCTTATTGTAGACAGCAAGATTCAGGGATGAATTACAGCATTCAGACACTTGTTTTTCAAAGGTGTTGATCTATCTTTGATAGTCTGTGTAGACTTGTCTGTCTGTGAATTAGTTTTCATGACTGACAAAGGCTATTGTGCAGAGTCGAGTGGGCAGCAATCTGTGGCAAGTTGATCCAGCTTTTAGAATTCAATTTTTTATTTTCTGTCAGAGGTCATTTTGTATGTTTCATCGGGGACATCTAAGTTTGACTTTGGTCCAAAACTTCTTCACGAAATTTTGTAAAGAGAATGACTCTTTGATGAATTGGAATGAAATAAAGGATTGCTTTATGTTTCATTTGCCTTGATTATCATCTTGGTGTATTTACTTCTGTCTCTACATTTATTTCAGCAACTGTTATATTCAGAAAATCATATAAATAATGAATTTTCCAGCAAGCTTTTATTTATAAAAAGACTAACCTAAGCACTTGTAATCAATACTTGTGAGTTAGAATACTATTTTTTATGGCTATAAACATAGGGTGACATTCCCGACTATTTTTCTTTAGTCAAGAAGAATCTGAAAATGCTTGAGTAAGATCATTTCATATCTTTTCCTCAACATTTATTTGGCGACCATATTGGGGAGATCTTCAATATCTCTCTGGTTAATTTTTATGCTTGATTAGCATCAATACATTTTTTTTTTCTGATATTGATTCTTTGATTGTTTTATTTCTTAATGATTGTGCCTGTTGCAAGGTAGCTCAATATTGAGCCCGGTCTTCAAGATCATACCAGCATTGCTTTAAATTTGTTCAATACCATTTTAGACACCGCCAATACTCGTGTTGAGCTTAATCATTCTTGGGAAGCAATTGAGCAAGATATTAGTGCCCAAGAACGTTGGGAAGATAGACATAGAAATCCTAGAAATCAACAATAACCTTCTTATTCCTTCAGTTTTGGCCTTTCTTTCATGTCCTTAGACTCTCGTGTCTCTAGAAGAAGAAGAGGCTTATCACCCGAAATTAATCGTATTGTTGAAATAGGAAGAAGAAATTTTGTGTTGTCTACCCAACAAAGTGCTCTAAGGAGAACTTTGTATGATTCATCCAGTTCCTCTTTCTTTCCCTCACCTATCATCCACAAGATGGCATCTAGTGGTGGCTCTGTTGGCACTGGAAGTGCTTCATCCTCTCATTCTTCATCATCGCCAGTGATTGGTAGCTTATATAGCCACCACATCCTTGTCCAATCTACCACAAATCCCACCAAATCCATAAAAAAATATGGGCTTTTTCAGTTTGAAGAAGACGCCACAACCACACTGTGGCATGTGTCCTCTCCTCTTAACCTATCATCTGCTACTCGTCCACTTCCTAAATTCAAAGAACATCTTCCCAGGTTTTCGGGAAATAACATTGTCACTACAAATGAACACCTGGTGGCATTTTCCAATGCTTGTCACAACATAGGAGCCAATGACAATGATACTTGTATGCGCTTATTCGCCAATTCCTTGGAAGGAAAGGTTGTGGTTGATTTCTTTGACCTTCCTCCTAAGATTATGTCTACTTGGGAGGATTTAATCTATTGGTTCAGATCCACTTATGGGAAATCAAAAAGCCCAGTCGAGAAGTTACGGGAATACAATAACATCACCTATAAGAATGGTGAAACCATCAAGTCCTTCAACTTGCATTTCACTAAGTTATACAATCAAATTCCCGAACTTATTCTACCTTAGAACCAAGCCTCTTTCATGCATTACTACAATGCATTACCTTCCCCATACCGTCATAGGATTGAGGAAAATGCCATTGATAACCTCGGTTCTGCTTTGCATACTTGTTTAGAGTATAAAGAACAACTCAAAAGAACAGGTCTTCCCCAGGGAGAATCAGTTAAACAGATAGACATGTCTGCCCTCTTATAGCTAGTACAAGATATGAACAATCGTATGATAGTGTATGAGCGAAAGGCAACTGTCTCCCCTCTCACCCTTGGAGCTTCATCCTCTTTTGCACCCCCCTTTAGGAATCCAATTGAAAATAATTTTCAGCCCAAAGCTATCTTGCCTCGAAGTTGGTGTAACTTTTGTGAAGAACACCATGAGGAAGCCACATGTCAAGTAAGGAAGAGTGTCAGAGATAAGATCTTTGGTAAAAGACCAGAAACTACCATTATTGTCCTAGATTTAGCAGAGCCAGAGGATGTTATGATCATCAATACTAGGAACAAAACTTATACTCCCAAAGGCAAATTTGACCCTCCCCACAATTATTCTAGCTCGAGATCATCCTCACTCACTGCTACTGTTCAGGTTCCTAAGGTTCCTGACAGTCAAGGAACAACCGCCCCTCTCCCCTCTTCCAAGTACAATATCTTGAATTAGTTAGCCAACATCAAAGCAGATGCAACCCTTCTGGACATGGTTGTTGTCCCTGAACAACAAATGCATCTAAAACAATTCATGGAAGGAAAAGATTTCATTGTAGCCAACCTCTCTGAAGAGGTGAACGAAGAGGATTCATCTATAAATAAAGTAGGTGTACATAACTTTAGATACCCTGTAAAAAAATCCCACTTTTTATATTTCTGTAAAGATTATGGATAAGATCGCCCATTGTTGCCTCATTGATGGCGGTTCGGGCCCAAGTGTGATGTCAAAGATTATTATGGAAGATCTAGGCTTGTCTTGTACAAATGAAAATGCCAGAATCATACTCTCCTATAATAGTTTACAACAAACGACCATAGGCGAGATTAAGGATGTGACCATAGTTTTTTGCGCACACCCATAAATAAAGACGACCCTTAGTATTCAGGTAATCGATATGCAAGTAAGAAATTACTCAATCACCTTGGGAAGAGATTGGAAATATTTAACAGGTGGATACCTCTCACTCGGCGGAACACATTTATTCGTTCATTGGAATGGTAAAAACATTATAGTCCTTAGAGAGGAAAGGATTTCACCTTACATAGAGAGTGTCCCACAACCTAATGTAAACTATATCGAAGAGGACCTAGGAGTGTATTCCATCTTTGCTGAGGAGGATAATATTCCCTTGGAACAAATCGATTTAGATGATGATATGTGGCATATACACTTTGATGGTTCATGCTCTAATGAAGGTAATGGAGCTGGCATTATCTTGATTTCACCTGTAGGGAAAATTCATAACTTGTCTTACAGGTTGGACTTTGCTTGTACGAACAATGTCGTTGATTTTGAAGCTTTATTATTAGGCATTGAAAACGCCTATAATCTTGGTTGTGGTCACCTTTCAATTTTTGGAGATTATGAGCTTGTTGTGAACCTTGTACGTAAGATATACTCTCCTAGCAACAAGTTGATGAAACAATATACCCAAACTGTTTGGGCACTTATCTCGAACCTATTATATTTCAACATCACTCATGTTAAGAGGGAATTGAATTCCATGGTTGATCAGTTAGTTGTCTTTGCAACTTCTCCTAATCGAAAACTTTTGCCTCACAAACCTGATTGTACTTTTCAATCTCTATATCATCTACATATCCATGACAATACAGAATCTCAGCAGGTTTTCCCTAACGATGAGAGCATTTTTACTTTCATTCAAAGTGAACCTCTTAAGCCCAAGGAAATTATATCCACATAAGATAACAACATTCCTAAGGGCTTGACTCCTCTCGAGAGTTCATTTTCATTGAGTGATGTAGGCAATAATGAGAAACAGAAAGAAGAGGAGTCGAAAAGGAAGGTGGGTGAAACCATCTCCTTGAACATTGGGATACCCGAGGCTCCAAAGAATGTTAAAATAGGTGCCCAATGTTTTGATGAAGAGGAAATAAAGTTTTCCAAGCTACTTGGTGAATTTCAAGATGTTTTTTCTTGGTCTTACGGGGATCTTTGTGGTTTTGATCATGGTCTTATACAACATGCCATCATCATCAAGGAAGGCATAAAACCAGTTAGGCAAAAACAAAGACCTATCAACCTTGCACCAGAAGAAATTATTCAAAAATGATTGGGAAAAATATTGACGGTTGGTATCATCCTTCCAGTCAAGTGTTTTGAATGAGTTTCAAATTTGTCCCCTATCCGGAAAACCACCGAACATATAAGGTTTTGTGTTGATTTTCGTGCAATTAAGTGGGTTATTATGAAAGCTTATTCTCCTCTCCCTAACATAGAAATGATTTTGCAGAAGGTCTCAGGGTCACAGAAGATGCCCTTACTTAATGTCCCTTTCAGTTACAATCAAATCGAGGTAAAAGGGGCAGATGCTTACAAAACCACCTTTATCACTGATTGGGGTACCATGACTTATGAAAGTATGCTTTCTCTCTTACCTAACGCAAGTACCACTTTTAAAAAACGTATGCAAATAACTCTTGATGAATTGATCAGTATTCATATCTATCTGGATAATCTAATCATCTACGTTAAAGGGTTGTTACTTACCTCATAGTTTCAAGTGTTATTTTTGTGTCCCTTCAAAATTTATTTTTCCCTGGATACTAAATCTTACATTCTAAAGGATTTATAGGAGCAATTGTTTTCCTACAGCACTAATGGTTCTCACTTGAGATATTACATGGAACCAACTTGAAAATTTCTAACGTTGTTTGGATTTTCTGTATATTAGTAGTCCAGCTCTGCTTTCAATTTTCCACTTTTTTTTTTTTTTCTGCTTACAGTAGTTTGATTTCTGCTTTATGTTTTTAGCAAGTTCCTTTTGCTTTTACACTTCTGTCATTTTATCTCTGTTGTTTTAAATTTTGCAATCTTAATTCTATCACAATTTTTATTGTTTTTTCGCCTTTTAGTCGATTCTTGTCAAAGAATAAGATGTTGGATCAGTTCAGCCACAGTGACACTCCTACAATATATTTTTAGTCAATAGAAATCAATCTTACACGGTTGTTACAATGTCCCCCTAAAAGCACATGAATTTTCTATCTGGCTTCGTTGTTATCTTTTAAAGAAATTTGTTATCTCTCACTTCTACTCTCCATTTCTTCATCCATTTGAAATTTTCAAAGAGAAAGTCCATAAATATTTCTCCTTGGAGTAAAGAGAAGATTATGGTTGAATGATTATGCATACAGGGATAAATCCCCTCATACTTAACATTTTTCATGAGTTATTCCCAATTCTCGGTCATTTTTCCATTAAATCCGCTCACTTCCCCCTATGGAATAATCTACGTGGTTATATCTTCTTGACTTGTTGTTCTTGGTATGTGGAACCATGAGTTCTGAGTTCTAAATCTACTGGAAAAAAATTCCCTGTGGACTCGCCAATTTTTTCACAATAAAAATTGTCAACAAGATTTTTGCCTACAAAGTATTGCTAAAGCCTATTATTATAAGCTAACGATATATATAATACTAGTAGGTGGGACCCCCTTGTAGATTGAAGGATCAGATTTGGTTCTTATTTGATGTTATGTCATTGTTCCACACTGCTTACAGGTTTGGGCATGATTGATGTTCCAAGGTTGGTTCTATTCGCAACAAATGGGTGATGGATAGTTCATGCTACGAGTGGGTTTCTTTACTCTAAATTCTCAACTCCATGTCACAAAGAGCTTATGAGAATTTTTATTTCTGTGATAATTGTGCCATGATATATTACATATTACACCTGCAAAAAACATATGTTAGTCATGGAAAAGAATAAAATAAATATGGGGAAAAAATCTAAAGAAAAAATTAAACTATGCTACACTACATGCATTGAAATTAAAAGATTGTTGTTAGTCCAAGCTAACATGTTAGTAGCTATGTGATTTATTAAGTTATATGAAAACACGGTTGATATCATTATGGTATAGTTGGCAATGGTTAAATGTGATATGGGCGGCGCATTTGACAAGTGATGAATGTTAAGTTTGATGCAAAGATTAATTAAGCGAATTAATGGAAGGATGGTTGGCGTGTACTAAGGAATTGAATGAGTGGGGGTGGAGGCGACATGTATTTACTGCACGTCACTCATACTCCTTCCATTGGCCGTCACCCTAGCTTGGCTATTTTTCAATTGTGTTTTGTTGTGGTTAAGCTATGATTTTCAAGCAGAGAAAGAACCGCTCGGCCAACCTCATGTTTTTAACATTTTCTTGGTTACAGGTATGTCTTTTCGCCATCCATGAATCTGCTCTGGTTATGAAATAGATATTGGCTCGGGATGTATGGGTCTGTGCTTTCCTTGAGACTGGAAACTATGTAAACTTATGGTATTTCTCTGGAATGGTTGTTGTGTGGTTTTCATTACAATGATGGTTGAAGTCATGGTTTCATTTATCTTTCTGAGTGTTAGAAAACATGAAGGCTCTCTGTCGTCCTTATTGGTTTTGGTTGAAGGGTTTCATTCAGTCCATATTGGATGGCTATCTCCACATTTATTTTTTGTGTCACCATACCCAGTCGTTTTGTCGATTGGGGTTGTTGGGTTTGAACCACCTTATGTCACTGTGTATCATTTCACCTAGGTACGGGTTCGTTCATGCTACTGATGTTTGCGTAGTGGGTTATGATGGTTATTATTCCAAGGGGCTTACTTAAGGTTGATTGCTATTTCTCGTTGATTGTTATTTCTCAGCTCTGTTTTATCTCGGCATTTTTCGGGTTGATTGGGAAAACCACGAGGGTTATACCCTGCATGTTCTCGATGTTATTATAGGACCAAAATGAAGCCTTTGCTCCTCTGTTCATAGTCTCTCCTATCTTGTGAACTTTCACCCTGTCTACAAAGTTATTGGTGGTATTCCCTGTGTGTCCACCATATGATCTTGAAGGTTCTCACCCTGTGTTGGGGGTCGACTCCAGTCTCCCTGTGTTGGTCCACAGAGAGAACCCTTGATTTCTCAAAGCCCGGTTTTTTATAAAGGGAACTATTATGTCCTGTTGGGTATATTGTTGATTGTTATGAGTTGGTGGTGTATCGTCGACAGTGTTCGATTGTTGGCTCATCTTTGTTGATTATGTTGATAGTGGTGTTGGTTATTGGTATTTAGTCATTGCATTGCTTATTATAACAATCAAATTGATAAGCTCAGCATGGTTAATTGGTTGATTAGAGAAATGGGATTGAATACACGGTCGATGTCTCTTACATTGTAATTATTGAATTGTTAACCCAACATTAGTTTATAATTGATTAATTCACAGTGGTGCTTTGTGTGTGATGCATTGGTATGTGTGTGCTTCCTACAACATGTTAGGTTGAGTTGATGGTTGTTGTAACTGTGTGTTTTAAATTTCCAAATAGGAGTATTACAATCGTGATAGTTGTGGTGTGGTTGTCCACTGTGTATGTTATGGATATTGTTTGATTACACCATCAGAGATGGGCACGTGTTTTATAATAGTATGGTTTTTTTGTAGTTTGATTGGATTTAGAAATGGATTTAGGCATATTGTTGTTGTTTCCTTGTATTGGATTGATAGCTCAATGTCGTTTGATGTTTAGATCCGGAGTAAATAGATATGTACAGTTGCATTAATGCTCTTTCGTTTTATTGAATGGTTTGTGTATCCTAAAGCATCGTATAAGTCGAAGTAGTGATTGATGTGCGTTTAAATGGCAAGTCAAGGTTATTGCAATTTGATATATTGATGATTGTTGTTGAATGTCCACTGTGTATAGTTGATGGATATCATGCATTATATCAAAGATGAGCACAAATTATGTGATAGTGTGGTCCCATTACAACTTAATCGTTAAATGCAATTGAGGAATAAAATCGAGCATGATTTTTTTGTCTTTGTTTGATGAATGAAATAATGCATGGACAGTGGTTGATGTGTTGATGTTGAATAGAGTGCAATTAGGTGACTGCGTATTCATTTGGGAATTGTTTTAAAACATTAAATGGACAAATGAGAAGAAACATAACTCTTCTACAAGTTATTGTGTAATGCATATTGTCTTGTTTTGGTGACACTGTGTTAAAGATTTGATTGCGAACAGTGAGCAAGTTGATACGCATAATTGATTGAATTATACATAGTAGTTGTTTAATTGAGCACAGTGATTATTTGGTTGGTGTTGGACCTTTTGTGTTTGATATATAATGGTTTCATGGATTACTTAATTAATTTTATGAACAGTATCCACTCTCTTTCCCTACCATTATTTCACTTTTTCGCTAATTACAATCCCCTCACCTTCCCATATCCATTTTTCACTCCATGTTCCTAAAATTTAATTACAGTTAAGAGAATTGTGTAATGTATTAGTTTGAAATCACAGTTTCTTTGTGGATTACAGCGGCATGCTCCTTGGTTTACATTACAGATGATTGTGTTTTTTCTATGAGCAGTAACCATGTTTATTTCCCCCCTCATTTTAACATTTTTTTCGCTCAATACAAACCCCTCGCACATCCCAAAACCTTTTTTTCACCCCCTGCTCATTGACAATAGTTAAGCAATTTGTATGGATTGGATTGCATGAGCCTGATATGTTTTTGAGCCAAAATTTATTTCAGATTTTTAAGGAGTTGCCATGTATGGATCTTAAAAGAACTATTTTCTAATCAATCGTGCATGTAGGAATGATATTTTTCAGCCGAGGTAGACGTGGCAGAGGTAACCAAGGAAGAGGTAATTGGAACAGGGGCCCTAGAAGGCCTAGATTCTCCATTCACTTTGATGTTGACTCATGGGATTTAGGCCAACTATTTCAGGCTGGATTTTTCAATTGGATTGGGCAAGGAGCGGTCCAACCTAGGCCTGAAAAACCTTCTTTCCAAGCTCAAAAATCTCTTGGTATTCTTGTACCCCCTCATGTCTCATTGCAACCAAAGGTTCCCAAAAATGAAGTATGGCAAGAGATTGTCCACCCAACAGTCTCCCAACATCGTGGCTAGCCCAATTTGTCTTTACCTTCTCCCCCTCCTATCAATCAGATTGTCCAAGTTGCCTCTGTCCACTCACGAGTTCAGTCTTCCCATGCTAGCAAAAGGTTGAAAATTGAGGCCCACCATGCCCCTAACAAAGGAAAGGCCATTGTTGCCCCTTCCTCCCCCTTCAATGGCTTTGATAAATGTGTGTCCTCCTGGATGCATTTGAGAGATGATTGTTCTCATGTGATCGACGAGATTAGGACTAAAGGCTCAGCACAGCCAAAGGCAAATTCAGAGAGATCAAAGGGTGACAGAAGCAACAAGGGAAAGATTGCATCTCAGAGTGGAAAATATGGATTTTAAATTTTATTTTATTTATTGTTGATAACATTTGACTTCATAAGTTTTGGACAACATGTTTTTGGATATCAAATATCAATGAGATAAATTTTCAAACATGAATGTGATGATGGGAGTCACAAGGAGGGGTGTTTTGTTTAATTGGCTAGTTATGTTATGATTGTTAAGAGCTAAGGGGAGTCACAAGGGCTCCCGCCTACTAGTTATTATTTATTTAAAACCCTTATTATGATTTATTACTTTTCCCCCTAACTAAAAAGTTGGTTGAGTTTTTTGTCAACTTAACTAATGAAGTAGTTCAACTACTTCAACCAATTATAATTTGCTTAAAGGCAAAAGGAAGGGAAGGAACAGGAGGAGGATAGAAGGAGAAGCATAGTAAGGTTTTCTCTTTGAGTTTGTGTTGATATAGTTCAGTTTTCATTCATTCCTTAATTGATCATAAGCCTAATGTTTTTTTATGATAGCAGGGTCTTATTGTAGACAGGGAGATTCTGAGTTGAATTACATCATTCAGACACTTGTTTTTCAGAGGTGTTGATCTATATTTGATAGTCTGCGTAGACTTGTCTGTTTGTGAATTAGTTTTCATGACTGACAAAGGCTATTGTGCAGAGTCGAGTGGGCAGCAATCTGTGGCAAGTTGATCCAGCTTTTAGAATTCAGTTTTTTATTTTCTGTAAGAGGTTCATTTGTATGTTTCATTGGGGACGTCTAAGTTTGACTTTTGTCCAAAACTTCTTCATGAAATTTTGTAAAGAGAATGACTCTTTGATTAATTGGAATGAAATAAAGGATTCCTTTATGTCTCAACTGTCTTGATTATCATCTTGGTGTCTTTACTTCTGTCTCTACATTTATTTCAGCAACTGTTATATTCACAAAATCATATAAATAATGAATTTTCCAGCAAGCTTTTATTTATAAAAAGACTAGCCTAAGAACTTGTAATCAATACTTGTGAGTTAGGATATTATTTTTTATGGCTATAAACATAGGGTGACATTCTCGTCTATTTTGCTTTAGCCAAGAAGAATTTGAAAATGCTTGAGTAAGATCATTTCATATATTTTCCTCAACAAGACCCACACTCGTTCAAAGAAGAGCTTGGGAGTATCTATCGTTGCGATGCTCTTATTGTAGGCTGTAAGAATGACCATCTTTGAAAATTGATCAACCAAAACAAATACTCAACCATTGACTTGTTTAGTGGATGGAAGGCCAGACCTGTAATCCATCGAGATGGATTCCCAAGGCCTCTCAGGAGTAGGAAGAGGGTTGTATAAGTCTTGCTTCTTAATGGTTGGCTTAGCAATGGCACGGGCAGTGCAAGATATGATATACTTTTTGACGTCCTGTTGAAGTTTTGGCCAACAAAATGTTTATGTAGAATGGCCATAATTTTATCCGTGCCAAAAGGTTATGCCATTCGACTATAGTGAACCTCCCAAATTAGTTTTGCACACTCTCTTGCAGGAACAAAAAGGTGGCCCAAATGGCATAACATTTTGTCTTGAATGTGAAAATAGGTGACATTCACGCTTGTACCCAAGACTTGATAATTGGTGGTGAAGTTAGGATCTTGTTGATAAAGTTGGGACCACTCATATGCCTCATGCCCACAGGAATGGAGCATGGTGGTGAGTGCAGCCATAGGAGGTCGATTGAGGAAGTCAGCGATACTTTTTGTGCTCCATGTCTTATACTTGTTGTTGAGATGGAAATATTGCAGGTATGTGGACCACTTTTGATGGCGGTCATTCTGCAACTTCCCCTGTGTTTGTATGAACTACAGAGGCTTGTGATCAATGTGGATGATTTTCTCCTTTCCCAAAATGCAATGTTTCCATTGATGTTAGACTTGCAAAATGGAATACATTTCCTTGTCATATGTGGGGTATTTCCAGACAGTATCTGAAAGTGTCTCACTATGGTATTCTACCAAATGACCGTGTTGAGTGAGAACTGTGCCTACATCATAGTCGGATACATCAGTCTCAATATTGAACGGTTGTTGTAGATCGGGTAAGGAGAGTATTGGAGTTGAGCATAAGCGATGCTTGAGATCATCAAATTCTTGTTGTTGTGCCTTCCCCCACACAAACTTTGCCTTGCCACCACCCTCGGTCACTTGGTTGAGGGCCCATGCAATATGGGAGAATCCCAACACGAACCAACAGTAGAAGTTGGCAAGTCCCAAGAAGCTCTAAAGCTCGGTTAGTGTGGTCAGGGTTGGCTAGTCATGGATGACTTGGATCTTAGTTGGATCCACATTTAACCCATACTCATTAACAATGTAGCCCAAGTATTGGACCCTATTCATGCCATAGGAGCATTTTTCCAAGTTGGCATATAGCTTGAGTTTTCGTAGAGTAATAAAAACCTATTGAATATGTTGCATGTGCTCCTCCCAAGTTCTGTTGAAGATGAGGATGTCATCCAGATATACCACCACAAAAGAATTGGTGAATGGTCTCAATACATCATCTATCAACCTCATGAAAGTTGTTGGTGAATTTGTTAAGCCAAAGGGCATGACCAGTCATTCGAAGAGAGCTTCTTTGGATTTGAAAGTTGTATTCCATACATCATTCGGTTCGATGGGAACCTGGTGGTATCCATACTTTAGGTCAATCTTGCTGAAAAAATTTCCCCCCTTGAGTTGGTCAAGAAGGTCATCAATTCGAGTAATTGGGTATTGGTTCCTGACTATGATTTTGTTTAATTCTTTGTAATCAATGCAGAGTCGCCAAGTCCCATATTTCTTCTGCACCAGTACAATCGAGCTTCCACAAGGGGAGTATTTGGGTCTGATGTTACCCTTTGAAACATATCTTGGATCTAAATCTTGATTTCGTCATTTTCCATCAACGAGTGACGATAGATTGGTCCATTAGGCAGAGGTGAACCGGGGGTTAGATCAATTGAATGCTTGACTTGGGAGTGTGTCTATACCCTGGTGGGTGAGGAGAATATGTCTTTGTACTCTTTCACTATATTGTCCACTTGTTTATGCTGCAAAGAGAGGCTCTGTGTAGAGTTCATGAATGTGGCGGAAACCTTCTTCTTACTGTGAGCATGGATAACAAAGAAGACAGAATTCTCGGTCTGTGAAATGACCTTATTTAATTTCTTAGCAAAGATTAAAGAAATAGCAGTAAGTGATGCTACCTTTGGTATATTGTAAAGTTGTATACCCAAAGTAATAATAACATTGTGGGGTCTAGACTCATACACAACATGTCACTTCCAAAAATATGGTTTTCCTAAAATAAAATCACAAACTTCAAGGGGAGAAATATCACACAATACATCTTCTTTGAAGGGCTTGATGTCGTAAGGCAGACGACACTGTTGGTTGACGTAGAGATATCTTCCTTGGCAAAGCCAGCCGATGGTGTAGGGTTGCGGGTGTGGTGTTATCGGCAGGTCCAGTTGTTTGACGACTTCTACTGATATCAGGTTCTTCTGACTTCTGCTATCGACAATGAAATGAAGTGGAGCCCCCTTTACCCACATCTGTGAGTGAAAGAGGTGTTCCCCTTCCTTTGGTTCTTCTGGTTCAACATTGATAATTCGTTGGTGGCGTTGGGTTCGGCATTGATAATATGCTTCCCTCCTTCTGAATTTGATTCAGAATCAAAATCTTCCTATGACTCATAAGCTTTCAGCTCGGCCACCAATGATTTCTTGGAGCGACATTCTTCGGTGTTGTGCCAAGGAATTTTATGGTATTCACACCACTTTCTCATTTCCTTCTTCGACTTCTCATTACCCTTCTTGGGTTGTGGCTTGGACTAGTTGTCCTGAGAGTGGCCATATTTTCTTTGTTCCTTGTTTTGTGGGTTGGGGACACCTTTTCCCTGCTTCGGCTGTGAGTAATTTGCAAATCCAAACCCTTGCCTCTTCCTCTTAAATTTCTACTCAATCTTGACAACATATCTATAAGTCGCACCCAATGATGCAATGTCCAGAAACTCCATTTATGTTTGAATGTATCTATGCAGACATTCGGGGTATTTGAGCAATAGATTTCGATCAGAGTCTTTGATACCCAATTTGGTGCGCAGGGTATGGAAAATATTGGTGAAATCTGGTATTGTCTGGTCCCTTTCCTGACACAGCTTCGTCAATCTTTTGTATTGGTCCTCATAGCTTCCAACAGGGTAGTATTGTTCTTTAATGGCATCCCTGAAGGAATCCATTGTGAGGGCAACCGCAAATATTGTAGATCCCTCTATGGTCATTTTCTCAGAGTAAGTATCCCACTTGTCCTTAACATGGGGGACAACCTTGAGGAGGGAAAAAGTAATCTTTTCCTTATCAGAAAAATTGTGGACCAAAAAATACCCTTCAACCGGATTCAACCATTTATCTACAGCATCTGCATCTATCAGTCCTTCAAATAATGGAATATCAAAATTTACTTGTACCTTGAAGGGGGTTGCATGGCCACTTGATGAAGATGTGTCTCATGTGGGAATTCGTTGAAGGCTCTGTGAAAACTTATGCATCATTTCATTAATTTTTCATGCAAGGGATTCCTCGAGCAACAATTTAAAAGGATCTCCTACTCCATAATATTTCTTCTCGTCCCCCATGAGTTTTTTTCAGGCTCAACACGGCCAATCTTGCAAAGGCTCGACTAGTTCAACCCAACTTCTTATACCCAGATCTTGTCAGGGATATACACGAAGAAAAATAAATGAAGAGCAGACCACTCTGATACCACTAATCCAGATTTATGAGCAGAATGAAATAAATAATAGAGTGAATACAATAACATAGATATACTAAGAACAACAAGAGATATACATTGAACAATAACTTCTATTGAATAAATAAAATAGGCTGAAACTGTAAAACTGCAGAACTGAAAACAACTTCCTCGAATGGTGGTATCTATCTCTGAGAAGAGATGGGGTTTCTACGCACATTCTTCTAAGAATAATGATTACAATGAGGCTCCAGAGGCATTTTTAATATTACTCATGAATGCCAAAACCCTATACATCCAAAAACCTAACCCTAGGAGATGAAACGCCAAAAGTTATGTGGGTCTCGATGGGTAAGTTGGTACCTCAACTTCCTGGGGTCGTAACTTTTGCATAAGACCTTTGTTTTAGGCGTGTGATAGCTCATTGAAAATGTATTTTCAAGAACTACACATTATGTCATCAAACTCTGAATCTATCTATAGTTTGACTGTGGCAAGCCAAAAAACACATTGTTTAGGGCCCCAGAACGTCCCTGGAAGTACAAAAAACTTGTAGTAACATGAACATTTTCAAGATAAGCTAGTTGGAATAGGTGGACGGCCACCAATATCCACTTGGATGTTGTGTAGGGATTTAGGATAGCCTAGAAGTGCAGAACCCGCAATTACAAAGAAATTTCATCATTATAGAGAAACGTGTTGAACTAAAAAATGTCAAGAGGATCCAGTTGGAATAGGTGGGTGGCCACCAATATCCACCTGGATCATTGTAATAGTAGTTTAATTGAGGCCCTCGATTGGCCTGAATTTTGAAGGACATTGTAACTCCTCAAGGGTTTCGACCGCGCCTTTTTGATAATACAAATTTCTTAGTTTTTGTAAAAAAAAAGGAAAAAAAGGTTACCACCATATTGTCACAAAGGATGATAATTACAAAATTCCTTCCAATAGTTAGATATATCGTATATTATTATGGAATATTGTTGGCTAATTTTTATATTGCAATTTTGTTAGGCACAATAAAATAAAAAATAATGTTGCACCCAGTGGTGTCCCTAAGATGACATAACTTATTGTTAATGTCAAAGGTGTATCTGAGGTGGCAATATCTTCCCTTTAGTACAACTCAAACATGGATTGTCAATTCACATACACAATTTGTAGGGAAACTACCTTAATCACTAAAACTTTTAACAATATCTTCCCAAAGATTGATTTCTCACTCACAACAATCTATTGTAATCAAATATTGAAACTAATACCAAAAATCCATGAATTTATATCAATTTCCAACCCATAACAATGAAATCAAAATAAGCTTCACGTGTAGCGCAAGAAAAGCATTGACCATATCAAACAAAAATTCATTCTAGAACTATTATAAGGTAAGTAGAAGACATTTAAAATGAACAATCATAAATAAATCTTTAGTAGAGAAAATGCATCTACCACTTATTATTAAAGAAAAATAACTCATATGATTTAATAAATATCATTTTTCAAACAACTCCATTTTAGTTTTATAAAGAGAATACAAATTTTAGAAATTTTATCTAATCATGGTGATAAATTCTTAAGCATTTATTCAATTTGAAATTATAAGCAAACTTAACTTAAAAATTGATTTATCACCATCATACGAATCTCAGTAATGAAGAACTCCAATACGAGCAACATTAACTACAACTCGGACTCGAGATTCCATGAAGACATTACAAGTAATTGAAACCCATCTCGACATTTTCAGCACTCTTACATAAATTTGAAAATCTTAACTTAAAATTTGAATTTTCATCATCACGAGAATTTCAATGGTGAATCATTTGAATCCCAACAATCATTAACTAAAACTCAGACTCGACATTCCTTGAAGAAATTACAAGCAACAAAATCTCAAATCAACATTTTTAACACTATTTCTTACAAAAACAAATTGAGAAATCATAACTTAAAAGTTGAATTATTGTCTCCATAACAATTGCAGTAATGAAGAATTTGAATCTAAGAAATCATTCACTGCAACTCAAACTCAACATTCCATGAAGACGTTATATGAAGATATTACAAGTAACTAAATCTTGAGTTGACATGTTCAACACTATTCCTTACATAAATTTGAATAATCTTAACTTAAAATTTGAACTATCATTGTCACAAGAATTCTAGAAATGAAGAATTTGAATTTAGCAATCATTAAGGAAGATTATCAAAATTTTCAAGTCATGATTGTTCTTGTGTTCTTAGCATGTCCATGTTTTACTTAATCATTGGTCATATTTAAATTCTCCTTATTAAAATTTGCATTCACATAAATTTATTTTAGGAATATTGTTGAAAGTGTTGAGTCGGAATTATTCTTGCATTCTCACCATATGTCCATTTGTACCTAATGACTAGTCACATTTCAATTCTTCATTGTTGAAATTTTCATCTTAATGGTTGTTGAAATTGAAATTCACATTCACTCAAAATTTTGTAAGGAAGATTGTCAAAACTATTGAGTCAAAAAAATTCTTTCATTCATAGCATGTCCATGTTGTACTTAATCACTGGTAACATTCCAATTATTCCTTGTTGAAATTATTTTCTTTTCGATTGTTGAAATTGAAATTCAAGTTCACTCAAATTTCTATAAGGAAGAAAAAAGAAATCGTTGAACTTGGATTGTTTTTACTTTCTCACCATATGTCCATGTTGTACTTAATGACTGGTGATAGAATGAAATGGATATTTCACCCCATAACATCCAATTAGAGTTCAAGAAGTGTTAAGTCGGTTCCACTAGATCCTTTTCAAATGTCTACAACAACAATCTTTTTGGAGCCTTCCCTAAGCCTTGTTGGAATCAAATTCATGTTTTAATAATTGTCAGAAAGATTGTGAGCCAATAACTCCTTCATTGGTAGAGGTACAATTAAGCATAGTTCCTATTAGATCTAATCTGACACAAATATTCTGAGCCAATAACTCCTCCATTGGTAGAGGTACCATTAAGCATAGTTCCTATTAGATCTAATCTGACATTGTAGTAGTGACTAGGAGAATTTTAACATCTTGCTCCAAGAGGGAGAAGGCCTAATAACAAATCTTATAAAGGTAGCAAGTCCCCATTGCCCCATGACCCTGAATTTTAACCAACCCTCCTTTATCACAATAAAATAAGAGTTCATGGACAAAGCCACAAAGTTAAATAAAACCTACCTTGAACCACCTATTGAGAATAATCGAAGCATCAAGGCTCAACATCATGTCTAATTGGTTAGTTTAGCCACATAACCCAAGTGGTGGAAGGCATAGCAATAAATTTGAACTCATCCTAATGACTTCCCATAGCCTCGTGGTCCTAGATTATAACCAACCCTCGTTTATCATATTGAAGCAGAAGTTTGTGGCTATATAGAGCCAAATTTCAATAGAACATGTTATCGCACAATCTGTAGCTTGGGAAAATCCCAACCCAAACCTCAAGCGTGTGAGAACTACAGGAGTACCTACCCATTGTCAACTTAGATAGGCACTCCCCTCGCTTTAGTGATGATCAGTCGCCATAAGGGGGGAATCTCGGTGACCCTAAGGGGATTGAGATGGAAAATGAAGAGATGGTAATTTAAAACCCTATAGGTCAAGAATAAAGTTGAATGATGGCTTGGAAAAGAGTCTTGAATGAGGGTAAATGGTTGTCAAATGTTGTACACTTGCAAAACAATGTTAGCCTTGCCCGAAACAAGACAATTGATGGATATACAAGCCTTAAATTAAAAGGGATCAATAAAGAAACCTTGTTGTCCCAAAATTGCAGAAATATATCATATTTATATCAGCAAAGAACATTAGCAAATGGCTGCAAAATATGTTGCCAAAAGTCAAGTAAAGATACTAGAAACTAAGCTAGCAATGACTAGTTTAACTTCCATTGAATAGAGCAAGACTTTAATGGAATTTAGGGTTGTTTATTAGATGTTATTAGTAAGTTATTATAACATCCAAGTGGTTGTATCAAACAATTTTTATGAGAGAAAGATCTAGACACCAAAATCAGCAAGTAAACCACCCAAACATTAGCCAATAATTAGTAGAACAATTACCAAGGTTTACAAGTGAATTTCAATGGTAGATTAAAGAGAGATAGATGAGAAAGAGAGTTTTTTGCAACCCTAATGGCTGTAGAAATAATTTGTAGCAAAAAACAGAACTACTTGACTAATATAGAGGCCCTAGTGGCTCAAGCAAGCTTATATCATGTAAAATTGATTCCAACTTGAACAAATGCAATATCTCAAAAATTCACGTATACTAATGCAATGATTATATTTCTCTGATGAAAATTATACTAGTGCCTTTATCAATTAGGTTATGGGGTCTCTTGTTGTAAGGGATAGTCGTGTTACCTCCCTAGGGATGTAAGCCTTTTTACTGCCTAGGGAAAACAAAACTAGCAAGGTAAATCTAGGAGGGTGTAAGCATTTTTACTCCTCCTAGAAACCTTGTTTAGTAGCTTATCCAAAGACAAATTTAATAGAATTAGTGGAGGGTGTATTCATTTATACTCCTCCAAGGTTTTAGACAAGAATAATCATGAAACAATAAGAAACACTAACAATATGCAGAAATTTCCTTACCAATTCCACACGATAGCAAGATAAAACCTCTTTACCAAGTATATTACACCACAAAGCAGAGATAAGCATCCAAGAGAGATAGCACACCACTTCTTCCACAAGACACAAGTAACTAGAATCCAAAGAGAGAACAAGAGAGAGATCTGTGATTTGCCCAAAGAGGGCGAAAATTTCAGCCAAGATGAATGTAATTCTCAAGTGAGTTTTTATGTCAAAACAAAATTTCATGAACTTTATTTATACAAGGTCATCTAAAATTAGTTTGTCCACTTAACTTAGGGTAAAACACAAATTAGGGAGGCCAACCTCCTAATTTTCCCCTTTACAAATTTAATTTCAAAATTATAAAAAGTAAAATCCCTAAACAATGATGGTGTGCCCTAAAGGGGAGACGATTTGGCATAGAGAGAAAATGGTTGAGCTAGTTGAAGGAGACGTTGGGCCTCCAAAGGCCATATATTTATGGTGTAAAGGTCTTCCTCCATCAAAAATGTCAAGTCATCATCAAATCATCACCACCACCAAAACCCTAACCTTCCAAGTGTGACGTCATACCCTAGAAGTGCAGCGCATGGCCTCCAAAGGAAATTCGTTGGGGTTAGGAAGGGTAGTGAATCACCTATAAGGAATCCTCAAATGCCTCCAAAGGAAATGTCCCTCATCCAAGTGTCCAAGAAGTAAGGGTGCAACATTCAATGTATGGGCTTCATACCCCAAGTGAAGGTCCAAGTGACCTTGTGCCTTCACGAAATGACTTCCACCTATCAAAGCCCTGTAAAGACAAGAAAATTCACCCTCCAAGGGCTCACAAGTCACAAGAATCATGTCAAGTAATCCATATATAATAAAATGACCACTCGAACATGTGCATCAAATCCCCCTTCTCAAAATAAACAAATTCTCAAAGACCTTATGCAACTTTCCAAATTTAGGTATGGGAGGGTTGTCATGGTGACCTATTGGGTGAATCATTCCCCAAGTCAAGCAGTGTTTCCCAGCTGGACCCTCTCTAAATCATGTGAAGAGCATGAGTTGGGTGGGGGGTAATACTTTTTGGTGTGGGGTTTCTTGACATACAAGGGCTCATATTGTCTCATTTATGGGTGCCTTTGTAGAGGGTGTGTTTCCCTTCGTCCGTGATGCATGATTTTTCCAAACCCTTTTTGTCATTAACTTATTAGAGTATTTCCAAGTTGAAGATAAAGTGGGACTTCTACCTAAGAATGAAAAACATTGCCCACACACACTCTACCATGGTTGGCATGCCCAATTAGTTATTTATTTTACAGGTCCCTCAATTTTTTGTGAGAAACATTTCATTGTTCTTAGGATCCCTGGGTGAGCATCTGGAAGGTTTATGATTGGATTTTATCTTTTTCCAGCTACAAGCCTCTGGGCCTTTAGCCCCTTCTTCCCATGAAATGAGGTACAATCCCTTCTTGGGTCAATGTGGCCCAAAAACCCAAAAGGTGAAGAAACGAAGGGAAATAAACATGGAAAGTGGCAAGTATGTGCGGGAACGGTATGATGACTCATCAAGGAGACCCCCCAGTAGAAATCCTTTCCCCGAGGATGACCACTTATTAGGAAAACAATGTCGACAACCAAGGTGAAACAAGGAAAAGAGCATAATTTTCAAGCAAACATTTTCAAAATCAAGAAAGGACCCTTTGCAACATATTCAAATGATTCATTTATTAAAATGAAAATTACCACAACATAGAACTCATTACCTCATGGAGCAAGACATGTCGTCCTCTGTGAGCCTAGATGTTGTGATGAATGGTGCAGCCATCGATCACAAGGTGATGAGTGGTGTGATGTGGGGCTCTTCCTACTGGTTTTTCTCTCATTAGTCCATGTATGCATCTTGAGGGGCTTGATACATCATCTCCTTAGTTACCGCTAGAAATGGGGGTTAACAGAGCCTACCCTAGAGCACCTATTGAGGATAACCAAAGCATTGGCTCAACAACAAGTCTAGTTAGTTAGTTTAGCCACGTAACCCATGTGGTGAAAGGCCTACCAACAAATATTCTTGGCCCAAAAATTCCTCATTTCCCTATGACATTAATTGTAACAAACCCTCCTTTATCACAATGAAGTAGGAATCCATGGTTACTGTCAAAGTTCAATAGATCCTACCTTGCAGCACTTGTTGAGTATAATTGAAGCATTGGCTCAACAACGAGTCCATTTTTTTAGTTTAGCCACATAACCCGAGAGGTGGAAGGCCTAGTACAAAAGATTCATATCCCAAAGAATCCCCATTGCTATGTCACCCTGAATTATAACTAACCCTCCCATGGTCAGAGCCAAAGTTTAATATAACCTACCTTAGAGCACCTCTTAAGGAAAATCGAATCATTGGCTCAAAAACAATTTCATTTTGTTAGTGTATACACATAACCCAAGTGGTGGAAGGCCTAGCAACAAAGGTTCTTCCCCCATAAAGTGGCATGAAAAATTTTAGGGGCGAAATTTCACCTATGGGAAAAATTTCAGGGTTCGAAATTTTGAGGGAGAATTTTTTTTATTAAATAAGTGTTTAATAATGTTTAGCCAAAATATTAAATTAAAATACATATATGTTAGATCATTCATCCCCCATAAGATAGAAACGAAATCCATTGAAATAGGGTTCACCCTCCAAATTTCATGACCAAACTTTCAATTCACCTCGATTTCTCGAAATAGAGATTTCTTGGTAAATGATTCACCCAAGATTTCCTCAAAACATGGTGTTTTTGGAACTATTTTACCTGCATTTCCTCGAATCATGGTTTTATGGAAATGATTTTTCCCATGGATTTCCTTTGGGAAACAATTTCACCCATTGCTTTCCAATTTCCCTCTACATTTCCAATTTTGTCCATGTATTTCCTTCATCCATGTATACCTCTTCCATTAATTTCATCATATCTACGTATTTATACCATTGGTGAATCGATTCTTCTGCTAGTGCTCCAAATCGATGAGAAGAATATTGTGTGGATAGTGGAATTCTGGGAGGAATGGTAGTTCCCTTCAACATCTATAATCATTTCTTTTTAATTTGTTTTATTTGGAGGATCTCCTAACATGATGTTGGATGGGTTATTTTCATAATATCTTAGGTTATTATTGCATCATAGGACTAGGCTTGTAAAGTACAGACAGTCACAATTTGGTTGTCAGTTTGCTTAAAGTAATTTATTTGAGTCTTTGAATAATGAGTGATTAGTTACATAGCAAGGAGAGATATGAATAGTAGATATCTGTTATACGGTACTCATACAAGACCGGAATTCAATCTTTGGTAGTACTAGAAAATTCTAAGAATTTTACATGCCATGGTTCCTCTACACCCTCAACATAAGGTAACTTCATTAAATATAAATACTAAAGTCATTCAAACTAGCAAGAAGCATGTAGTACCAAATGAAGTGGTCAATGAGAGAATTGTGAAAAATGGAGTAGATCTGAAAGGGTTCACGGAGACGATGTTAATTTTAAATGTTTTGGATAATTGTGTTATAATAATGTTGATGTGCTCATTTAACCATATACAATGGTACACCATTTTCACCCAACCATAGGCATAAAGTCATCAAAATATTCGATGTAATCGTTTTTTCATAGACAATATCTCAATATTGTCACCCAACCATAGGCACATAGCCACCCCCGAGCACTATAACCTTGACATATAGAATGATTCCAGAATCAGTACCAAACCCAACATATAACCAAGAGATAACATCTCTCTCTCTCTCTCTCCAAGAATAGTGCACCAAACAGAGAGTCCACAAACCAGAAACCAAGACCAAAAACCTAGTTGTAGTAGTTGCAGTTGCACTCCTTCTCCAAACTTGCACACCACTTAACTTGTGTGAGTTGTGAGTGAGTGAATGTCCAAATGATCTCAAGTGCCCTCTATTTATAGTTATCTTTGTCACTTCTCCAGACCGAATTCTTCTTTTAGAGGATAATACTTAAATATTAATTCATTTATTGATTCGACATGTCTTCTAGGGTTTCTACACATCTTTTTAGGGTTTCTCTAGCTTCCAAAACATTCTAATCTAGTCAAAGATTACACATGGAGTTTAATACCTCCTGCAGCTATTGTAACATCAACACTACCTCCTAGCTAAAGAGTTATTTAACGCTAATGGTCTTGAGTACAAACAAACCATTATGTTGGTAGCATCATCATAGCCACGCAGGCTATCTCATGATCACGTAGATCAACTCACAAGCGACATCACCACTATCATTATCATCTGATATCATCAATTGCATCATCTCTCGAGACCATACTCCATATCAGTAATCGGGCATGATGTTGAAATACTCACTCAATAGAGTGATACAAGGACCATTCTTCTAATCTGGACATGCATCCTAGAAAAATGTTTTTCCCAACAGATGTTGAAAGCCCCCAATGGGATACGAGGATCATTCTTCTAATCTGGAGATATGTCCTAGAAGAATGATTGTCCTCTCTGGATGTTGAAAACCACGCCATGGGATATAGAGACCATTCCTATAGGAATGTCAGTTTCAAACTATTTTCTAATTGGGTCATATGTACCATAGAGATCAATCTCTACCTATATGGATTACAAATATTGTTCTTGTATCAACCACCCTAATCGGGACGTCATGCCCTTAGGGGGGAGATTATTCAACCTGATCGAGCCAATATTTGTGCCTCATGAGAATATCGGTCCTGAACCATTTTCCTAATCGGGCCACAATATGTGTCATAGGAAAATATCAGTCATTGATATGTCAACAATCTGTCAACCTGGACCAATATCCATAGGAAGAATGTTTGTCCACCAGCAATTTGTTTTGCATGAACCATTCTCCACCTGGACAATGTTTGTCCACCAGCACACTGACTATCCATCTAGCTGGAAATCATCTCCAACACTAGTGGTGGTCTCCATGGCAATCAAATAGTAGCATACAATTGCTACAATTCCATCCAATAGAACACAATTGTTCCTATCCATAGTAGTACACAACTACTACCCAGTGGTACACAACCACTCCTAGTAGCATACAACTACTAACCAGAAACACATAGTCACTACCAGTGGATCACATCCACCACAGTAGCATGCAGCTACTCTCTAGAGACATACAGTCTCCACAAAAATCAAATCATATCATATGATGACGTCCTGCATCAATAAGGTCATCAGTTGCATCACCTCTAAGTCTGATCAGAATCTGGACCAGGGGTCAAAATTTAGCTGAAAAATCAAAGTTCTCGGAATTGCCTCAAAATGAACGGGTGTGTATCCCTCATCATTGCGAACCCAATGCAACTCGAACGGGGTCAAACGGACGTCGGATGAGTGATATATCGTGATCTGTTTGATTCGCCAAACAGGGAAAAACAAATTGATGACTGTACAGTCTGTACCGCTGACGTGGCAGAGGCCATACATCTAACATGGCATGTCCGTATGCTGAGGTGGAAGTTGATGACATGGAAATCGTTGATTGGCAAATGTTGACGAATCTTGTTTTGACGCGTGGCATCATTGTAGCAAATGGTCTGGTGCCACGTGGCACCTTTGTATATGGTGTAGTTCAAAATTTATATGGAGTCTGTGGGATTCGAACCCCGGACCTCCACAACTAACCAAAGGCTTTGGCAAAGGCCACCAACCAATGCACCACCATAGTGTTTCTTAACATTATATAGTTTCAAATTTATTTAAATTATACCATGTTTGGTTTATGAAAAAAGTTATGGGGGAGTCCACCGGACTCGACCCCGCGACCTCCACGCACATGCAACGAATTGGCAAGGGCCACCCGACCGATGCGCCACACGGGGTTCCTTATTGTATTTATGTGTTTAAATTTATTTAAATTAACACTATAGTGGGTTTGGGCATGGGGTCCGGGTTGGGGCTTAACCCCAACCCTCGGTTTTGGGTGCCTATTCATATGACCCGACTCCACACATTCGCGCGTGCATTTTCAAACGGTTAGCCCAACCTCATTCAACCGACACTTGGCACATCCACGCTCTTGACACTTGTCAAGCCCACAAGCAAAGTTGAAATGAGCCCTTTTTTATGCGCGGGAGACATGGTCACATGGCCCATGCGCCCAACGCCTCTACGGTTAGGGGCTTAATTCCGTTAACGGTTCTACAGTTGTGTTGTTTTTCGGTTATGCGCCCGGTGCTAGGTTTTAGCATGATATTGAGCGCGTGAGCTAGGTTGGACGCACAGAGGTGCATTTTGGTGAACTAGAGACAGCAAGCTTGAAGGAGGGAAATGGCAAGAGGCCTAACTTCTTCATTTTTTGGCCAAATGAGGTGCCGAAAAAGCCCAGCTAGGGGTTTTTGGATGTTCTAAATCCATTGGCACTGTTTTCAAAGGAATTTGAAGACTTATTTTGCAGGTTTTTCACCATTGAAGTTTCAGAGAGCTCCAGGGAGCTTGAAGCCCTCATTGATTGAGGCCATGCTCAGATGAGCCCAAGTCTGTTTTTTGTGACTGAATAGTCATTTTTGACTAATTGTTATGCTCTGAACACATTGGGATAGGTTTCAGAGGCATTTGAGGACTTTTAAAGGTGTTTTTTCCACAAGTAATCTCAGGGAAGATCAAGGCCACATGTAGAAGAGGTCATGCTCGGATGAGCCATGATCCGTTTTCAGAGTTCTATTAGTCATTTTTGGGTTTTTTATGTATTCTGAAACCAATGGTACAGTCTGTAAATCCATTGGAGTTGAGCATCAGCTTGTAAAAGAATCTTTGAAAAACTAATCCCAGAGAGCCTAGTCCATTGATGGAGGCTCAAGGAGATGTAGCCCAGTTGGGGGTGAACTCCTTTATCATATTTTTATTGTTGTGAGTTTGTTGGTTATATTTTCTGCAAGATATGTTTGTTGTGTATTTATTTAAAACACATATTTAACTTTACAAAGACCTCACACATAAACATTTAAAAGAAGCATGAACTTGACACATAAAACCTCTTGCATAAATAAGACATTGAGCAAGGTCCTGAAAAGTTTATTTTAATGGAGTAGAGGGTGCTTGCATAGCATAACAAGTCATCCCCCTATTTTCAGATCAAATTCGTACTAGCATAATGTGAATGCATCATATCTAAGATATACTGGTGTGATACGGAGTATCATCTACATCATCTCTAAGCCATACTAGCATGATGTCAATGCATCATATCTAAGTTGTATGCCACCTCTAAGTTGTACTCACGTGATGTAGATAAGTGCCTCATTATGTCATCTCTAAGTTGTATGATCATCTCTGAATTGTACTAGCATGACATAACTAGCATGATGTCAATACATCATATCTAATTTGTATGCCACCTCTAAGTTGTACTCGCATGATCATATCTAGCATGACACGATCCCCTTGCATCATCTCTAAGTTTTATGGTCAACTCTAAGTCATACTAGCATGACATATCTAGCATGATGCCAATACATCATATCTAAGTTGTATGTCATATCTAATTTGTACTCATATGGCCATATCTAGCATGATGTGGCTCACCACCATCGTCTCTAAGTTGTACTAGCATGAACATAACTAGCATGATGCAAGCATCATCTCTAAGTTGTATGTTCACCTCTAAGTTGTACTAGCACGATACTCCTCGGGCCATTGTATCAACAACTCCAACCATTTGTATCATATATGAGTTGTACTAGCATGATGCAAGCATCATCTCTAAGCTATATGATCATCTCTAAGTTTTACTAGCATGATATAGATATGCAGCTCACTGACAGTCCATGATGCCACATATCAGTGCTCCCTCCCAACCGAGGAAGTCATCTCCTCCCTTTCAACCAAGGGAGAAATCTCCATGAGCCCCAGCTTGTCCCTCAAGTATACAAACTTTATCTTGGGTAAAGGATTCGTCAAAATATTTGCAATCTGGTCATCAGTGGAGACATACTAGAGAACCACTTCTCCGCTCTTGACTATAGTACTTGATCTCAATGTGCTTTGACCTATCATGGAACGTCAGGTTCTCTGAGAGCTTCACACAACTCTGGTTATCACAATATGTCATGGTTGAATCCATCACATGATCAAACAATCCAAAAACCAGCTTACAGAGCCACATTGCTTCCATACAAGCATCACAAGCTACAATATACTCTTCTTTTGCAGTGTTGAGTGCAACAGAATTCTGTTTTCTACTATCCCATGATATCATAGCAGATCCCATACTGAAACACATACCAGAAGTGCTCTTTATGTCATCTGCACTCCCTTCCCAATCTGAATAAGTAAATCCATGTAGTTGTACATCATTTTTTGAGGCATATCTCAAACCATGAGTTATCGTCCCATGAAGATATCTCAAGATATGCTTTGCAGCTATCCAATTCTCATGTCTGGGTTCCACCTGGAACTGGTTCAACACGTTCACAGTAAAGAAAATGTTCGGACTAGTATTAACCAAATACATCAAGGATCCAATCAACTTTCGGTACAGAGACGAGTCTATTGGATCATAATCAGAGACTCTTAACTTCCTCAAATATGTTACCATGGGAGTTTCCATGGATTTGCAATCCATCATCCCAAACTTATGAAGAATATTTACAACATACTTTCGTTGCCACAAGAATATTTCACCACACTTATGTTGTAATTCTAGTCCCAAATAATAATGCATCAGACCAAGATCCTTCATATCAAATTCTGAGGCTAGCTCTTTCTTAGCACTGAATAGTGAGAGGCTCTGCACCGAGCTCTTGGAGCTTGCTTGAGTCCATACAAGGTCTTATTTAATCTGAATACATGGGTTTCTCTCTAGTGTACCTCACAACCTTGTGGTTTCTCTATATATGCCTCTTCCTCAATTACTCCATTGAGAAAGATGGTCTTTACATCCATCTGATGTAAACTCCAACCCATGGATGTTGCTATAGATATGATGTCTCCAAAAGAGGTGTATTTGGCCACTGGAGAAACTGTCTCATCATAGTCTTCTCCCTCCTTATGGGAGAACCCTCTGGCCATAAATCTTGCCTTGTATTTATCGATAATTTCATTCACTGCATGATTTATCTTGTAATCTCATATAGGCACAAATTCCCATACATAATTTTTCATGATGGATTGATATTCTTTCATCATAGCTTCATTCCATTCTTTTTGTTTGACTGAATCCTCAAAGGTGGAAGGTTCTTTAACTGGAACATGGTTTTGACTTCTTTCTTTCTCTGAAAGTTCCATCTGGAGCACCATACTTCTTTGCATCTTGAATGATCTCAAGATCCCAAGTCATCCTCCCCTTCTTAGTCTTATCTTGGTGTGGGTCTTCAGATATTTTTGTTTATGCCATGTCTTATACAACATTCTTACCTCTCTCTGCATCTGCAATACTAGGATCTACAGGATATTTATCATGGACCTCATCATGGTCCTAGATGCTTCAACCCACAGATGCAATGGTAAGTCTTGATCATGGATCATGGCTTTTACTTCTTCCGTAATTGAACAGATCTTTCTTTCTTCCACACCATTATGTTGAGGATTGTAGGAAGTGATGATATCCCTCCTAATCCCTTTCTCTCTACAAAATGTCTTGAGATCATCTGAGGTGTACTTTCATCCATTATGGGACCTCAAGATCTTTAACTTATTTTTAGATAATATTTCCACAAGTGCTAGAATTTCTTGAACTTACTAAATACTTTTCCCTTTTGCTTCTAGAAACAAATGCAAGTTTTATGTCAGAACTCATCAATAAATGAAACATATTGTACATACTCGTTTAGTGAGATGGTTTACATGCATCTGAGTGAAATATGTCCAAGACTCCTTTTGCTTTCCATGCTTCCTTTATAATTGATACTTGGTGAGACCATCTGCTTCATCAATGATGAAGTCATATGCTCCATGCTTGAACTGTCACTGTAGCTCCCTCCTAGAGCTATCAACTATGACCTTCCTGGAACAAGAACAATAACAAAGAAAACAACAGAAAACATTCTTCAACACTCTTCCAGTGTTGTGATCAATTATTCTTTCATAGTAACCTTTTTGTAACAAACAAATATATCTCCATGGTAGCTTTCATGGAATCTTGAAAAATAACCTGCCCGAGACAAGAACAATAAAAACATTTCCAGTATAATAACATTTCCATAACATATCTATGGTAACAAGAATGAATAACAATTTATTGGTGATCATCATAGTATGACCAAGGTGACCTTATGGGGAGAAAACAAGAAATCTCTCTCTATAGGAGATGTCAGTTCATCTTGCAAACAAGTACAATAAGCATTTATATCAATGGTATTCATATGCAATCAAGTATTCATTGCACCTAGCAATAATAGAACCTTTCAAAGACTGCTTTCACAATTTGTAATGTAGCAACTATCACCCTTGATATATGCAAATTGGAAGCTTAACAATTTAATCAAACCTGGAACCTGAAGCCTCAATTGCTATGGAGGGTGTGGTTGTTCCTCTGAATGCACTAAATCCAAGATTACAACTTGGATAAGGTCTCTAGTAATTTCCCTGCAAACACACTCATGTTTTGCTAGATGATATAACTTGGATAGCATATACAAGTGCATACCTTTGAAATTGTGTAGCATCATCCAACTTGTCTTTGAATCTGAAAGTAGATACCATCTTGACAAGAAGAGATTAGAAACTGAATCAGAGGGTTCAATGATCAGAACAAGCTAGAAACTCTAAAATTTCAACTTTGACCACAAAATCAATTTGACCATAAGTCAACCTTTGACTTTGACTTTGAGTAGTCAACCTTTGACTTTGACTTTGACCAAAAATTCAAACCTCACATTTTTTAAAGTTGAAGGTACCAAGAGGTGTGTTAGGCTAGGGCGCACTAGGATGTCATGGAATTAGGTCAAACGCTTCACCAGAAGTGCATAAATGCAAGGGTTTAGGATTTGATGTAGCTGCATAATCAAAAAACCTAGTTGCAGTTGTAATTGGTGCCACAACGAGCTTAACAAAGAATTGCCGCACTACCTTCCAATGGTTAGACTGTCTTGAAGGTGGTGTGGGCCCATAAACTGTTAGAATATTGTTGATATGCTCATTTAACCATAGACAATGCTACACCATTGTCTCCCAACCATAGGCATAAAGTTGTTAAAATATTTGATGTGCTCATTTTTCCATAGACAATATCTCAATATTTTCACCCAATCATAGGCACGCAGCCACCCTCAAGCACTATAACCTTGACAGATAGAACGATTCTGAAAGCAGCATCAAACCCAACAAATAAACAAGAGATAGTGTGTGTGTCTCTCTCTCCAATAATAGTGCACCAAACAGAGAGTCCACAAACCAAAAACCAAGACCAAATACCCATTTGTAGTAGTTTCAGTTGCACTCCTTCTCCAAAATTGCACACCACTTAAATTGTGTGAGTTGTGAGTGAGTGAATGACCAAATGAGCTCAAGCCCCCTCTATTTATAGTGCTCTTTGTCACCTGTCCAAACCGACTTCTTCTTTTAGAGGATAATACTTAAAAAATAATTATTTTATTGAGTCGACATGCCTTCTAGGGTTTCTCTTGATTTTGAAACATTATAATCTAGTCAGAGGTTACACATGGAGTTTAATACCTCGAGTAACTACCGTAACATCAACAAATTGAACATATGTACAATTCATTATTTCATAGGAATACCATCACATTTTATTGCTCTCAACATCAAAACCCAAACAACCAAAATCCCCCTTATACCTCATCAATATTTCTTCACTCCAATTAGATTGAATGGCCTTCAATTCAAGGGAAAGTATCGGCTTTCTCATCATGTAATCTCAAAATAGCTCCAAAGGTCACTTTCTTTGATTCTACTACCTTTGAATTCATGGACAGAGACTGGTCACTTCTTGAGAAAAATAAATCCAATGAAAAGATGAGGAGGGTAGTGGATGAAGAACGGGTTGAGAAAAACTCAAGAGTGGTGGTGTGCTTGGGAACCCAACAGTTTGTAGATTACCTATGCATGACTACCCCATATGTGCTAATAGTGATGCATTGTTCCTTGTTGGAGTTAGCCAATATAAAGGAGAAGCATGACACTATGAAATGGAGGCAAGGGAACTTTTTCATCACCTCCCTTGGATGTTGTCTTTATAAATTGTCTTCCAACCTTGAACCACTCTCTTCCAATAATCTTTGAGGCCCTAGTTTGATGTTGTGCACTAGGTAAGATTCTTTGTGCCTTTCTGAGGATTTTCAAATGTGTTTTTATTCAAATGGGGATAACATTATCTCTATCTAGTTTATATATCACTTTCTCATTTTTGAAACTGGATACAATATTTGGCATTTGGTGAGTATATTCGTTCCAAAAATATGTTAACCCATAACCACACTCTGGTGCCGCCATTTTATCACTTGGAACCACTCTGTTTGATTACAACATTATCTTGTAGTAGAGTTGGGTCGATAGTAGATAAGTTGTTGAATATAAGAAATGGGAACTGTACAAGAAATGTCATTTGAAGGTTTCACATATAAGAAATATATACACTATATATATCTAATACTATATGTACAAAAATATTACCAAACAGAGGAGGTTAGAAGAAAGATTGCATATTGTAGATAATGCAATTTGAACATTTAAAATGTCATAATCTAAAGAAAAGCATGGACTTAATTAGTTTGTAGAAACTAAATAAAGATAAGCATAGATAGAACTAGTTTGAAGAAAATAACAAATTTAGTATTGTTGAATTAATAAAGGAAAAAAAGATAATATTTCCTTTGTTGCTACATTGAAAGTAAGTCCAAACATTTAGCTAATCAATGATATGCCAAAAAAGAGACAAACATATGTCAAGAGCTTCTGACAAATCCTATGCAAAATGCAAATAAACTTAAAACTCTATATCATCAAGCTTATTTGCTAGAATGGTAGTTGAGCTTGAGCCAATTATAGAACTGCTACTTTGGTCAATGGGCTGCCTAGTGTGATCCAGCATGTCTTCAATATTGTCTTGCAAAACCTCAAGTGGAGGCTTATCATCTCCATTGTCCTATGAACTACCATAATACCACATCCTAGTGGTTCATGTTTGGTACTCTAGTTGTTGTTAAGATAGTAAGCATAGATTTGAGTGTACAAACACCAAATCTTTTTATTTTTGTGTGCTTAGGTAATTCCTCTTTACCGGATGGATAAAAGTATGTTCTCTAGTTTCTCTCACATGTAGATGAACTAGTCACTTATGTAGTAAAATTAACACTATGTAACTAAAATTTAACAGTCGATATTTAAAAGCTTGAAAGAACAATTCCATAATGCAAATAAAAATAAAATTGTTTAAACTACAAAACGCACTAAAGGTATTGTTTATTGACCATACATGTGGAAGCAAACAAATAGCCAACTGGAAAAGTAAGGGAATCCGTGTAACATATTGTGTCCAAAAGTTTATGGGTCCAAGTTGTTCTTTGTTATAGGTATAGAAAAGTGTTCCTTGGATCTCAAGAACTCTCCCAACTCAAATTGTTAAGCAGTTTTATTGTCACGATCATAACACCTACTTATAAAGGTGTTCCAATTAGACATCACCTCTACATTTGAAGATGGTTTCTTGTGAAACCATTTGGGGTTGAGTAGGAATGCAACCGAATGAAGAGGATTGTATAGCATATTCCACCTTGTAAAACTAAGATCCCACACATCGTTCCTAGTTTCCCCATCAGTCCTAAATTTTTCATCTTCTATTATGTCACAAAGCTTCTCTCTCATTTGATCCATACTCTCGAACACATCCCCTAAGCATGGATAGTCATCATCAAACATGTGAAGGGTGGAAACAATAGGTGTGACGAGGGTAATTATAACATACCCAACCCCTAGACTTCAATATGCTATTGGGGCATAAAAAAAAAACCATTTCTTAGGTTTTACTAAAGTAATTTCCTTAAGCACAACTCTAAAGTTGAGTATGTATTTATAGGTCGTTTATGCTCCTCAAGAGATTTCCCATGTTCGAATCCAAGCTTTGGACAATAAAGTACGATAACTCCCACGACTATCAATAAGAAAAGAAAGAAAAGAAAATGATTTTAACGTTCACGAGGCTAACAATAGCCTATGGGACAGATCACCTCACACACTGATTTATGCAGTTCATCCCTTTTCTTGTTCAACTTGATGATGATCTCCCCCAATTTATCCATTGTCCCCTCGCTAAATAAGTTATTCCAAGAGCTAGATGTCAAGATGTTTTTATAGTTGTCCCTACTATCTTTGAAGGCTTCACACTCTAAAATGAAATTTTTTTCTGTTTCCACTTTTCTAGAGGTGCATAACACACACACACCCTTTCTTCCCAAGCATCTTTCAATCTTTTCGAACGCCCAGTTTCACAACGGAGTTGATGGGAATTGGTTCTTAATTGGGCAATAATCATTTTGGCTCTCCAAGATATTTTGGCCCCTATGTACGCTTTTTGATGATGATTGTATGTGGGGTTAAACTCTTCAATATAATACTCTTTCTTTCTCCCGAGCCCTTTATCCCAGGTTCGCTTGTGGAACCTATCAATAACAAAAGTATTTATCTCTTTAATGTTCGTAGGGCACATGTTCAAGTGGATATCCCATTTACTAAGCCATTTAATATTTTGTCGCATCCATGTCTTCTTTCTTTTGCACAATATGTCATTGAAAACAATCTTAGGCCACCGACTGTCTTCCATTTGCTCAATTTTTTTTAGATATCTTATGAAATGCACCATAGCAATTGCTTCAATAGGAGCGGCCCCCATTTCACTCAGCATGATATCATAAGGGACTGAACTTTTAATTTTAAACTTGTTTGTGATCAAGTGTTTTTGAATCTTCTCAATTTGCTTCCACTGTAAGTCAAATGTGTTGATGGACTACACTTCACAACCATATAAAACCACCAGGATCACTAAAAGCCCAAAGAGAGTTTGCATAGTCTTTCAATCCCATAGCTCTACTTCTTTGCACCTATTTTGAAAAGCATAGAATGCTTTCCAACCTCCCAAAGTTTTCTTCTTTCTGCAACCGTCCCAACTTAGATTTTTGTTGAAGTCAATTCTGAGGTATTTGTAATCTGCCACTTCTTTAAGAGTGTTGCCTTCAAAGTAGAACTTATGTTGGTTATGTTTTCTTTTGCTAGAAAAAAATACCACTTTCATCTTGCTAGTATTGACTTGCATCTCCACTATACTACAAAAGTGCTCAAGGGAAATTAAGTGTTCTTGCAACCCAAGAGTGGATTTAGCAATCAAAATAAGGTCATTTGCATACAAAAGAAGCCTTATCACAAAATCACTCAAAAGAGCACCATCACCCTCCTGTAAGTTTAACCACTCTTCAAGTCTGTCTATATATAAACCAAAAAGGGTAGGGGACAATGGGCACCCTTGTTTGACCCCAATATCACTCCTAAAACTTTTGGAGATACCAGTTGACATTCTGATTTTGACTTTAACATCCTCATATAGACTATGGACGGCTACTCTAAGATGTATAGGAACTCCAAGTTCCTCCATTCTATGTCAAAGCTTATCTCTAGGGACCATGTCAAAAGCTTTTTTGAAATCGACAAAGCAACAAAAGGCTTCCTCTTTCTTCTCCCACACTTTTTCAATGATGTGCCTTAGAGTTATATCATGATCAATCGTTGAGTGTTTAGGTCTGAAACCTGTTTGCCCTTTAGCACACTTATCCCCTTCTTCCACCCACTTGTTGATTCTATATTCTAGCATATTTCCAAATAACTTTGCAAACAAAGGGTTTATCACCATGGTCCTATAGTTGGAGGGATTGTTGACATCCCCACTCTTGAAAAGCAGTATTACTAGGCTCGTTGTCCAATCTGTAGGGAATCCCTGTTGAATGATGTTGTTGAAAATTTTCATGATGTGAGGTGCAAGAGTTTTTGAACCCCACTTTAGATATTTTGCTTAGAGTTCAACTAAATCTTTTTCTTTTCCAACACCCAAATTTTTGATACCCACCTCAATTGCTTGCACAGTGAAGAGCTTCGTAGTAGTGTTGACCAATGGAGGGGGGTCCACCTTTGAATCTTGCTCATAAAGATGCTTTGCATACTCAAACCATTGATAAGTTGTGATATTATTTTCAGTTTGTTTATTTATCGTTTGAAGTTCCTTCCAAAATAACTTGGGGTTATTTTTCCCCAAAAAGATTAGTTCCTCCCTCCTTGAGATCATGAAATCAATTTTTTTCTTTCTTACAATTTGCTTGTAAGTTTTTATGTTTATTTCTTTCTAGCTTGACTCTTTCAAAGTTTTCCTTGTTGTTTTGCATTCCTCATCAAACCAAACATTAACCGGAAAGCAGTTTGTTTCATATTTCCTATTTTTTTCTCTTTTGCATTATGTAAGTGCGTTTTGGATTAAATTTGTTAGCTCATGGCTATGAAGGCCCTGGGATGGAATTCTCTCCTTGTTAAACAGCCTCTTTAACGTTATCTTGAAAGTGTTATAGTTTTTTTGAGTCACCAAAATTCTTCCCTTTGAAGGAAATTGTTGAATGTGTTGATTTTCAATCCCATGTTGTTGTTGTTCAGCCCAACTAGTTAGACTTAAATAGATTGGTTTATGATCAGATTTCAACTCCCACTGTTGTTCACCAATCAAACTTCCTGCATTTTTTCACACAAACCATGTGAGCAAATTCCATAGTCTACTACACTTGCTCCATTGTAAGTGTTGCAGGTGAAATTGCCAGAATTCACCCATCTAGCCAACCCATTACAAATGACTAAGTCAAATGCCCCACATAAAGTAAGCAGTTGTTCCCCAAAAACGTTGCAGCTTTTGTTGTCCTCTAAAACTCTTGTCCACTGATGATTTATTTCTTCTGTAAGCCAAATGGCGTTGCAGTCTTCCTTACAACGAAGAATACTAGCTTGTTCACATGATGTCCTAGCATTGAAATCACCCACTATAAGGATTTCACTTAGTTGAGAGTACATTGCAATATCGTTTTTTAAGGCTGCAAAGGGGTCTTTGTGGTAAAGCCCCCTACTTTTGTAAGTTTTTGAAACTTGTGGGGCAAAATAACATACTGCAATCCTGATGATGTTACCTTTTTCTGATATTTTAAACCAAATGAATTGTTTATTTGATTCTTTTATTTCTAACTGAATGAGACGACCTTTTTTTTTCTTCACTAAGACCATAATACCCTCGTGTCATTTACCATTCTCAACTGCTTTGTTCCACACTGCCATCTTCACATACTCTTCAAACAGAGGTGTCTTGCACCCTTCATGCTCATGTGTTTCCAATAGACAAATTATGTCTCTATCTTCCGCGATAGGTCTTAACCCAGGTCCCCGCCTCCAAGGATAACTTCTGCAATTCCAACAAACTAATCTTAAGGAAACCTAGGAATAATTTGATTGCTATTTGTTTTGGTCTACAAGACTCAAAGTTGAGTCTTCACCCATATTTGTCCATACTGGCCTTATTGCATATTTTCCTGCTAATGAAATTGTTGTCTCTTCTTAGCTACCAACTTGTTGTCCTATTTTAGAATGAGGACCGAAAAAGGAAATAACAACTTTTCCTTTGAACATCCATGCCCTTTTTCCCTCATCTCTTGCTGCCCTAACCTTTGACAACTCTTCCCTTCTTTCCTCTTGTTGTCTAATAGTTAAATCTTTGTCTAGAAAAAAACGAAAGTCTCTCAAGAATTGCTTCTTGCCTAGGAGAATTTGTTTGTCACGTATGCTTGACATGATGACTTTTATGGGCCTAGCTCTCTCGCCACTAGGCTTACCCACCCTCCATGCTTGGCAAATTCAGTGTTGCCAAAGCAACTTGTCCTTCAAAAATTCACTTGCAAGATCGAGAGTACACTCATTTTTTCCATACTCTCTCACACCTTTGATAATTATGTTTATTGGTCTGCCTTGTCTTTCTTTGTTTTCTTTACCTTGCATGTCGTCCCCCTGGATGTGTGTTTCTTTTTTCCATATGAGCAGAATTGTTAATGATTTGTGCCCAAGTTTTGGAATTTTTTGTAAAATATTTTTTCTCTTCATCCCTTGCTTTCACTCCATGGGTGTATGCTTGTTCACCTGTTTTCACTTCAGCATTTGGTGTTTTAGAGTTCATCATCTCTCTTATTTCCACAGCAGAATCTTCCCTGATTTGCCCAGCATCCTTCAAGCCTTGACATTCAGCCTTTGTTTCCAAAAGGGCTTCTTGCAACAATGTCACTCGATCTGTTAAAACTTTATTGTTTTCTACTAAGTCCTGATTTTCTACTATCAATAGTTGGATTTGAAGGTCTCTCTCATGCCCTTTGACTTACAAAACCTTCAATCTCCTCTTGGCATTTAGTAACTCTTGCACATACAGGTCAAGTGACCATGTGAGAGGTGTGGATGTCGGATTGTACAAGGCATAATCATTGTTGTCTTTATTCTTGTCATTGTTACACCTTTGTAAAAGAGGCTTGTTTGAAAGTTTATTATGGAAGGCCAATCTTTTCCTTGATTTTTCTCATTTTAGACGATCAACTCTACGTTTTAAAATACCCCGAAACTGTTTGGCATTGACCCAAACCCACTTCCATGCTTTGCTTGAAAAGACAATTTTCACTTGACCTAAATGGTTTGTTTCACCGGAGACGGGTACCTCTTACCCATTTTTTATGTGTGTTGAATGTATTATCATTGCCATAGGGGACAATAAAAAAACACAAAATAAAGACCAGGACAATACATGTCTATTGGAAACAAAGGACTGAAAATTCGAGAGCCCACCTCACCTCTACATGCGCACTCACAGTACCACTCCCGACCAAGACGGCCCACCAAACCTCCGCGAGCGCACTCAGAGCTCCACTCACGACGCAGTTCCTGTTCCTGTTCGCGTTGAATGTTGTATCTCTAGCGTTGTATCTTGTATCGTCGGCTCGAAGACTAGACCAGCGCCAATACGTTGGCAAACCTGGGCATTCAATCACTTATCCAAATTTCCTCTCGTTTCCTGAAGGTTATGTAGTTGGTTCGATGCATCCTTCGCAGCTCGTCTAAGTGAACTCATACAGAGCTTAAGTATTGGTCGTTTCCAGGCAAGACTTAGGGAGATTTTACAACACATTCACACAATGTTCTTTCAACAGCAGGCACAGAGACTCTTCTGGGTGGCTTCCGATTTTCAGAGCAACCTCTTTAATGGTAATTACACAGGGTTTCCTCAGGGCATCATCAACGGCCTGAACCCAAACTAGTCATGTATGAGATTATTTCAAGGGGGGCGAGCAACGGGCTGCAACCTTATAGTTACCGTTGGGCAAGGCATTCCACCGTCGATTACCACGTTTTCACAAGCGAGCCATTCAACCACCGGAGTCACAACTTCATGGCACGCATGAGGGCGACTTCGTATCAGTAAGGCTATACGTTGTCATGCCCCGGCATAGGCTATAAAATGATCATTTGTCTTCTAGACTCCGGAATTCATGTGTCGAGTCGCCCAAAATCATGAGAATTCCCTCATGGGAAACATGAAATCCTGTTTACTTGTAATCTACTTGCATAATTATCATAACATAGATTTTAAAGTGAAATAACCAGCATTTATAGAGCATAAATGAAAACTTATGTGTTTATAAAATGATATCCAAACAAGTTGATTAAGGGTGACACATCAATATCTTTGCAACAAGCCACCCTTAACTAGACCATGATATCACAAGAGAGAAATTGTCACTCTCAAGAATTTTTTTTAGCAATGAATCAACTTCAAACGGAATTTCATCTCCTAGGAGCAAGAAATTCCTAGGAGCAATCTGTTGAGTTCTCGGGAACAGAAAATAGCTCTTGGACACCCTTTTGCCTGCCCCACACACCACAAGGAGAGAACTCCCTTCTTTGCTACACAATCCCTTAGAAGCCTCCCCCTCCATTGCTCTTTTGTGCGTGCCTAGCAAGGTCCCAATTGTAGTTATGTAACTTCAACTATTTCCCAGAATTTTTTCTCTTCTCTTGGTGGTGAAAGCTTATCTTTCTTGGTTGGTCTTTTCCACCTGTTATGGTTGGCTCTCTTGGCTGCTTGAACTTTGTTTTATGCTCTCTCCTTCCTTCTCCAAAAAAATCTCCCCTCCATCCACTTGAATTCCTCATTTTCCCTATGCAGCTTGACTTTCTCTCATGTTTTCTAAAATTGATTGTACTCAACCCATACCTCAATAAGTTGATGAGATGACTCTCTCATCCACCTTCCCTGTATAGTTAATGGCATGAGTCTCTTCACATGTGTACTTTCCCATACTCTCATAACTAAGGAGGTGACTTCTTCTACCAAACTCCTTACATCCATTCAATGATTGGCCTTGGATAAGTCAAAGGGAGAAAAATAATATTTGCTCACAAAATAACTTGGCAAGGTGGTTTGGGCTCTCTAACATGTAGAACCCCCTTTAGGACCCCTCACTATTCCCCACTCACGGTATCAGCACGGCTCCTATGAGCTCGTGCCCTGGATTGATTGTTTGATTCTTCATTAGCGAAAATAAAGTGTGTGTGTGTGTGTGTGTGTATACACACACACACAATATTTAATATGTCGAGATTACAGCGGCATGGTATTAAATATCTATCTTTCAATTAAAATAGCGTGAAACTATGAAATTTATTAGAAATTAATTGGGGGATCAAAATGGGGACATTCTGAGTAACAATATCGTCCACTCTCCTATAAAAATCATCTGAAGAAGGGCCAATAATAATGTCATCAACTCGTTGACCATACCCAATATGAGAACCTGTTGCAAACTCTGTACTGCCTCAAGAGAAGAATGTGATTTTCTTACTTTTAAGCAAGAAAGGGAATTTCCCATGGTGTTTTGACAAAATTTGAGGTCAACCTTGAGTTGTTTATTGTTTTGCTTGTAATCACTATTGAAATGATTTATTCAAATGGGATGGTAAACACACACACACACACACAATGTTTAATATGTCGAGATTACCGCAGCATGGTATTAAATATCTATCTCGAATTAAAATAGCATTAACCATAATTAATTACATATTAATTAGGGGATCAAAATGGGGACATTACAGTAACAATATCGTCCACTCTCCTATAAAAATCATCTGAAGAAGGGCCAATAATAATGTCATCAACTCGTTGACCATACCCAATATGAGAACCTGTTGCAAACTCTGTACTGCCTCAAGAGAAGAATGTGATTTTCTTACTTTTAAGCAAGAAAGGGAATTTCCCATGGTGTTTTGACAAAATTTGAGGTCAACCTTGAGTTGTTTATTGTTTTGCTTGTAATCACTATTGAAATGATTTATTCAAATGGGATGGTAAACAATGGAGGTTGGAATTTCCAGGATAATTTTTCCAGTGGCCATCCAAGTGATGGAAGTATAATTTTACTCTAAGTTGCATCCAAGGCAAGGATTAGGATTTTAGAAGACCATGGAATGATTGTTAACCATAAAATCATATGGATGGTCAAAATTAATGGAAATAGAACGGAGGGAATGGGGATGAGATGGAGGGTGTGTGTTAAGAATTTGAATGGAATATTCTCAAGGCTTGGGGAAAGTAAATAGGGACTTGGAGGCTCATAATAGTTGATAAAATAGATAGCCTGGATATGACATAGTAGATTAATTATGTTTGATAGGTCTAGAAAGTTTTCACTATGCTCTGCAAGTGTTAACTAAGGAGAAAGCACAGTAACTAGTGAAGTTTTTAGGCCCCTCCTCTAAGAATCACCTTTCACTTCAATCTGCACCATCTCACCAATACATTTTGTTTTGTCTTTTGGAAAACAAAATGTTTTCTATCAAGTTGTTGTCATGTAATCTTGAAAAAAATAAGAAAAATGCTTCGATACAAATTTTTTTCCCAATATGGATGAAAAAAAAGCTGAAATTTTGAAGTTAAAAAGGGGAATTTGGTATCACCCAAAAAGTGAAAGAATTGGAAGAAATGAACAGTTTACTTTGACATTAATTTAGAGATTTCTTCTCCAATAGTTTAGCAATGCAAAAGGATTAGAGCCTATGTTTTGTATATCTAAGGTACCCTATGAGTACCTATCACACAAAAAAAAAAATCATGTAAATTTCAACCATAATGTGGCAATTTGAAACCATCACTTTTAAAGGACTAGATTATGACTCGTAGTTTTCGATAATTTTTCACTCTTTAGGGTGTGTGTAGATTTTACAAACCTTGACCATATGTAGGATATTTCATGCCTCCACAAATTTTTAAAAGATTATTTGATCATTTAAGATGATACAGTGGCCTTCTAAGGCAACATGAAACACTCTTTCAACTTAAGCTAGAATTTGATAATTACATGTTCTAGAAAAGCATATGCAAAGAAATAAAGATCCTTGAAAATCAACTACACAATATTTGAGGTGTTAACATATCGATAGTGAAATAAGACTACTTAATAGAAAGGATCATATGTAATAGAAATAACACATATGGAGGTTTACAGATTGATAATTTTTTCCAATATAGTGAAGCATATTTTCTTCGCTTGCAGTGTGATGAGGTCCTTTTACAGGAATTTATCTAGATAGTAGAAAGAAAATTAGATAACCAAAATTCCTTCCCCAACAAGATTTGAATTAGAGTAAAGTAGTTCTAGATTCATAAAAGTTGTATTTCATTATTTTGAAGTAAAGTGGCAAGATTTGAATAACTTTATTTTAATTCAGAGTTTGGAATCTTTCAGCCATGGTTGTACAACCTCATTCTCAACCATAATCAATCTACATGTGCTTTGAATTCATGTAACAAAATGACATATCGAAATAAGTGGCTCCTCCATTCGGAGATGAATTAACGATCTTCTATTGCGGGCTTTATTTGTCATACCTAAAAATAAGTATGTGCTAAAAGCATGTGATGCATTTATCTATTTTACAACAAACTTCTAGAGTCTGGAACTATCAAGTTATGTGAGACTGTTGTTTTGTAGATTTATAATATTGGTATGACATCCTATGCAGGGCTCATAGTCACAAAGATAATCATGAAATCTCGTCCTACAATAACCTTTAGGTGTGATAGTTTTATATTTAGCACATGATTCAAAAGCAAAAGGAAATGTGTCATATGTGTAATCATTCCATTGGGGTAGAACTTAGAAATAATAATTCTCAAACTTGATGGATAATATAAAATGGGGAAAGAATGTGTACTCCTCTTGTACCTTTATCTAGATAGTTGTGCCCCTTCATAATAATTGTCCACCATGACTAATTATTATTAGCATTTTGTATGTTACCGCTTTATTGGGTATACTACTCATTGTTTTTTAAATTGGTCAACTTAGACTCAAACTTGGTTGAGTTGACTAAGTTGGCCTTCAACTGTAATAACTCAATCCCTTACTCAGTTTGATGATGGGTTTGGTACCAAATTGGCCAAGTTAATGTATGACTCGGCCAGTTTGGTACTGAACCGGTCCAACTTCATTGGTTCAATACCAAACTGGAGAAACTCGGCCGAGTTGCTCATCAATTGCCAAAAATGAAGAGGATTTGGCTTCTATGTGTAATTAATTGTACCTGTGAAGAGCATTATTAAAGGATTATCCAACTTATAAGTTTGATATGTGGTATTCATTACAAGCAGTGTTGATGGTGTTGGCTCCATTATCATCCCTACAATAATATTGCCACTTGTTTGTTAGCATATGATAATTTTTCAAACAAATTTTAGCAGTCCAAACACAATTTTATTCCACAAGTTGTCCAGTTTTCAACTCAAAAATTATTTTTCTTGTAGTTTGTCATTGCCCTCCATGTTCTGCAATAATATGACTGTGAACTAATTAATGTGATCCATCTTTTGGGGATGAAAGGTACATAAAAGAACAAATCAAAAGGTCTTTTTAAATACAAGGCAAGTACCCATATTTCTATCAAAGCATATGAATGCATTGTTAATTATAGAACTCTATAACCAACATGGATGCTAGAACTAGAATAATAACCAATCACTATAGGTGGTGGCATAGGATATATGTTCAATTTTGTCTTGATGTCCCAATTCTTCCACATTCATATCAAATAGTGACCCATCACGAAAGATCTCAATAAGAAAGATTGTTGGTGCAGTTGGGACAAGCTTGCAACAAGAATGCATGTGCTACTTTTTCTTGCAGGCATACCCTAGCATACATTTTTCTGAGGATTACAAGAAATTTTGAGGGAACTTATGTTTTAGCTATCTTGTCAAAAGGCTATTATGCCTCCTCAACTAACCCTAACTTACCAAGCTAGTCAATTAAAACAGCCAATGTTTTATCTCTTGGTTTGAAGCCATTGTTTTCTAGGTCCAACAACAAGATTAGTGTCTTGCCAAGTATCTTGTAGCATGTTTTTTGGACTCTCGAGCATACTTAGAGCCCCATTGATTATGTATTTTGTTTATGATGTGTATTGCACTTGGTGCCATTTTGATATTTTCACATGGTATATACATGAGTAGACTTTGCATATTGTCTCTAATGGTTTGTAATCTTTAAAATATAATTTTTCCATTAAAATTATAATATTTTATGCATTTTTTAGTAAATTAAGTCAAAAAATTCAAACCAGTCTGATTCCAAGCCGAGTCCAAGACAAGTATGAGTTGACCCAAGGTCGATTTCGAGGCCAAGTTTGTGTTTTAAAACATTGATACTACTATAAATTATACCATATCATTTTGTCAAAGAACTTATTGTGGCCAGTTTACACATTGTTGTCTCGTGATAATCATTCATTGAATTATGCTTTGATGCTCTGTTCTAATACTAAAATTGAATTGTTTATTTATTTAAATGGGGTACTTTACAACTTGAATGATTAGTTCTCTTAAACATCCTCTCTCCTTTTTTTCTTACTAGCCTTTTCATATCGTTGATATTCCACTACATTTTATTTTCTTATATTTTATGGGTCCTTGACTTGTGTTTTCTTTTGGAATTAATTGTTACTACTTATTGGCAGGTGACTTGTAGGTAAATGGGTATGGAGTTTGAACATTCCTTTGCTCCTCTCCTTGATGCAGTCACAGTTGTTAGCTCCCAAAATGAATCTATCACTATGGTTGCATTTTGTGGTTGATAGCATGGCTATTGGTAGTTCTCTCAAATTTGGTTTTGAGTTTTTCTAGTAGCAAGACTTAGATTTTAATTTTTGTCTTAGAAATAAGACGACCCATAAAGGTCTTCTCTTTAAAATTTTCATAAAATGCTTTCAACAGCTAACGCGTGTTTTAAAGATGATGGTTAGCTGGTGAAAGCGGTGATTTTCAACAGCTAAGGAGCATTTCTCACGGGTCGTTAGCTGGTGAAAGCAGCGATTTTCAACAGCCAAGGAGCGCTTCTCACAGGCCATTAGCTGGTGAAAGCGGTGATTTTCAACAGCCGAGGAGCGCTTCTCACGGGCCATTAGCTGGTGAAAGCGGGGATCACGTGTGTTTTATCCACGTTTTAAAAAATCAAATGATGACACGCTCAGCCCACGTCATGCAATCAATTATGATGCGCTGGTGAAAGTGGATAATGATGGAGACTCGGGTTTGCACGACTAAATCGGATTGCAAAGCGGATCTCGTTCAGTAATGCATGCTTCACAATCATGGCGTCGGAAATGGCGAATTTGAATCCATCATCACAGGTGCAGGAGCAGTACTACTTGGCTAGAGACATCAAATCGGCCCATCGCTTCCCCAACACGCATCACCCACAAATGTATGCTAAGTTTTTAATGTTGAAAGACAGAGCCGAGTGTTTTCACCAGCGCAAGACCTCGGCCCAAACGGCAGATTGCAGTGGTTTGTGTACAAAATCATTTCAGGTTTTGAGTTGCAGATGGCGAGAAGAGGCAGTGGTTCTTTACTGAGAAAAGAATTGGACAGTCTATCCTTCCTACAGACGCATCCAGAAGTGTAAAAACACTTCTCAAACGCAGGTTGTATGGAATATGTTGAAAGGCTACAGAATGGCTGTCACCAATCAACAGCAGAGGATTTTGCTAAAACGTTTGACGGAAATAAAGCCTGTGTTGGGTCCTTAGAGATCATCGTGGATGAAG
>SNQJ01S0000787.1:178930-194210 GCA_010110895.2 Picea sitchensis | reverse complement strand
AAGGGGAATAATGTGAGATGGATTAATCTTAGAGTGTGAGTTGGCTAGGACCAAGTTATGATTAAGGGGAAGTCTAACTTGTTGATGAAGCATTTAGGTGAAAATAATTCTTAGATAACTAGAGAGTACAATAGATGGAACCCGTGTATATCAATAGATGGATTTATTTTTATATGGACATCAATGATCAATAATTTATAGGTATAAAAGGAAGAAGCAAATATCTTGAGCAGTAATCAGTTTTATGCAGGTACAAAAGAAGAACCAGAAAGTTTGACAATGAAGCTCATAGTGGAGAAATCCCAAGAGATTGTGCATTATAAATCAATTTCCCCATCATAATGCTTTATGGTCATCCAAAACCATATATGTGTGAGGTTTGTGGTTAGTTGTGTTAACAAATAGAATTGTAGGGGTCAAAAATTCATTTCAGACTTTGTTTTTGAGTCATAGTTTTTTATAGTTTTTATGAATTCTTGCTATAGTCATTTTTTAACTTTTGATTTAAATAAACCAAATTAGTTTCACCTTGGTATAGGGTCTTTGGGTTATGTCTTTGTTATCATGACAAGGAGTGATAAATCCTAATGAGTCACATCTTTGAAAATCCTTATCATCACCTTCACATGTCACCTCCATGACTATATGAAAGATCTCTAACTATCACCTTTTATCCATTCAACTGTCAAGTCAATTTTAATTTGAGCGCTTCCAACTCACTAGGAGAGTTTACAACATACTCAAGAGCTCCATTCATTCATTGCGATCATTACCTTTTTTTCATGCTAAGGGATTTCATTGTTTTCAGAACCTATTTAAAAAAAAAATCAGGGATCAGGTCTTTGGACATACTAACAGTCTCCTCGAAGCATGCAAATCTTGTTTGAATCGAGCGTTGTGAACTGGTGACAGGTGGTGCAAACTTCACTACAAACTCATTTCCTATAGCAGAGTCTTCTAAATATTTGATCATAACTTTTGAACGACGACGTGGGTTTTTCTAAAAATGTTTTTGGAGGAGAGTGATATTGGCATTGACTTTTTGACCAAAATTCATCCCAAACTAGTTTGGCATTTGAGATATAAAATCAAAACACCAGTTCGTTGTGAACTGGAATTGTAGACTCGCTGAAAAGGAGCATTGGAGGATGGATAGTTTGCAAAAACTTCTGGTCAAATTCAAATATGTCATAATCAATCCTAGATCCCCCTGTTACTCCATAAGAGTGTTCATCATGTTTGAGGGTTGAGAAAGGAGTTTTGGCTGGTTTTCATATTGGCTCTATGAACTACGCTGCAAACACTCTGTTCTAGGACTGCTGAAACTTTCATCTTTTGCATCCATTCAAATTGAGCCTTAAATGAGTGAATTCTTACCCCTATCCATTTACAATGCATGGTTGATCATTTGATGAAGCAGGCTTAAAGTTGCAAATGTTGTTAATGTTGTTAACCTATTATTATGTCGATTCAATACCTATTTAATATGAATTGTAAGCCATGAATATCAGTTTTGATGTCTTTCCCCAGTTATATATCAAGATAATGGAGTTTTGCAACATGTCTGGACTCCTGACATAATTTTTGGGGTGTTGAAGCTTCACAAAAGTAAAACAGGCTTCTACAAGAAAGTTCAAAGCACCGACACTGCGAACTGGTATTTTTTGATAGTTTGTAAACAATTGGCACACAATAGAGGATTGGTTTCCTTATAACTTTTGAATGACAATTTGGGTTCCTTTGAAATTTGGTGTGGAGGTAAAAAATGGTGTTCTTTGCTTGTTGACAAATATTCATCCTGAACCAATAAGTATTTTTGGAGAAAATCTAAAACAATCACCTACAGGAAGGTTCACAGCTCATGCTGACACAGTCGCTATGAACTCTAATAATTTTACAAATTCGAGCTATGGGAAGGTTGCCAGCTGTGAAAGAAGGTTTGAATGGTCTCCTAGGAGTTATTTTGATATTAGGGACATGTTTTCCATATCCAAATCAATTAGGATGAAATGTTTCAAGAGACATTTATCACAATAGGCATGATCTTGGAAATAGGATTTTGTTAAGTTTTTGTTGGAATATTTTGTAACAAGACTCCTAAATGAAGGATGATCCTATGTATTTCCTTGTTTTAGAACTCCTTAGGGTAGACATATATAATTGAATATAAATGAAATGGATTTTGAGAAGGAAAGGATTGGATTCATGATCCAAGAGAAGAGAGAGTTGGAGGAGCAGTTATAGTTGCTCATTTGTAAGCCTGAGGGTCTGCTTGTAATGACATTTTCTACCATTAAAGATTCATGAGATTTATTATCAGATTGTCTTCTTTGTTTTCCCACTACTTTGTTATCTTCTTGCTTGAACACATTTCAGGTTATGAGGATCATAACTACCATTGATTGATGGATTCATGAACAATAAAGGATCTGTTGTAGATTTCCCATTAATTCATTGTTCATTGTTTAAGCAATCTTTATCTGTTTTCATAAATGATTTTTGTACAATGGATGTTCTTCATTTTTTCATATTCACAAGGATTCTACTCATAATTATCTATCTATTTGTCTAATATACAATTTGATTTCCTTTTATATGTAGGATGTTATGACTACATGCCCAATGGAATACCTTTGCAGACATTTTTTTGCCATCTCCCTTTCTTTCCTAGTCTTGTTGATCCACCTAGTCAAACCATTTAATCCATTTATATTCTGATGGGTACTAGGACTACACCTATAGCAGTCTAGGTGTGACTTCTAGTGCTAACATTTTTGGTGCTGCTACAGGGGACGAAAGTGAAGAAATACTCCCTAGGAGAACAACATTGAGAAGATCCATCTCTTGATGGTAGACAAGAATAGGACACAAGATTGACTGCAATCTTATACCTGGCGATTCCAACTTCATTACAGGTGAATCTATGGGAGATTCCACTGGTTGAAATGGAAAATATTCTTGCTCAGAGGTATGCATCTTGTGATTTCACAAATATATTTGGTTTTCCGAATCCCGAGCTTGATAGAAGTGAATGGGAAGGTTGCCATCCTAGGTTTAGAGGAGAGGATTGGGAAGTCTCAACATAATTTTTATTAGAATTTCATGGGTACATGCTTAAGTTTAAAGTTATACATGAATATGTCTTGATTAAGTTTTTTAGATATTCTTTGGATGGAGCAACTCAGCATTGGTGTAGATCACTCCCAGTTGCTTGTATTTCTTCACTGAGCCATTTTCATGCTTCCTTTAATTTGTTTTGCAAAGAAAAAAAATCAGCTGACTTTCTCTATCCAGAATGTTGTCATGAATTCGATTTGTTGAGAAAAGGATCAGATAGTCATATGGAGTATACTGCAGTAGAAGACACTTTTCATAATGATCGAGAGGTTAATGATCTGCAGAGTGATAACCATATTTTAGATACTTTTGACATTGTATCAAATGTATCTATTGTTTTAAGTTGTCATGAAGATCAAATGGTTTCCTTTGAATATTCAAATGGTAATGAGAATATCGATATATCATCTTGTTACAGTTGTGGATCTGCAACACATATTAAAAAACCTATGATTAACACCGAGATTAGTGAAGGCAGCTCGCAACAACTTCGATTTTTACAGATAGAGGAGATTGACAGCAGTTATAAAACTAGGCATGTGCAGAAGCATTTTAGTTTTCAATTGGAACAACATCACGAAGAGGTATTTCATTATGGATTTATTGATCATATTTCTGATTTTATGGATTCTTTGATGAGTACAGATGTCAAATCATTCTTTTCAAATGAAGGTAGGTTCTGTTGTCTTTTCAAACTACACTTTTATATGCCATGGGTTCCTTCATTTGTCCGATCCAGATCAATAGTTTTACCAGTTAATCAATTTATTATATGGATTCATTGGAGGAATGATTTCACTTGATCGAGAAGTAGCACAGTTTGTTAGAGTGGGAGTAAGATGAATAAAGCTCAGTTCTTGAGCATTTTGGTTTGCAATGATTTTGTTTTCAGTTTGTGAATATTCTCAGTTTTCAATAAGGAGTGGAGGTTCTCTCAAGAATTCAACTTGGTTGCATAGATGACTCCATATCCCAATGGATAAGGCACTAGAACTGCATGTTCTTGGAATTTCATAGGGAGCATGCCATCTCATGTGGAGCCAGATGTTAACACATAGAATTGTAGGGGTCAAAAAGTCATTTCAATCTTTGTTTTTGATTCATAGGTTTTTATAGTTTTTATGACTTCTTGCTATAGTCATTTTTTGACTTTTGATTTAAATAAACCAAGTTACTTTGGCCTTGGTATAGGGTCTTTGGGTTATGTATTTGTTATCATGACAAGGAGTGATAAACCCTCATGAGTCACATCTTTGAAAATCCTTATTATCACCTTGACATGTCACCTCCATGACTGTATGAAATATCTCTAGCTATCACATTTTCTCCATTTAGTTGTAAAGTCGGTTTTAATTTGAGCGCTGCCAACTCACTAGGAGAGTTCGCATCGTACTCAAGTGCTCCATTCATTCATTATCGTCATTACCTTTTTGTCATGATAAGGGATTTCGTTGTTTTCATAGCTTATTTTTAACAAATTTTTATGGATTTGGTCTTTGGACATCCTAATAGTCTCCTCAAAGCATGAAAATCTTGTTTGAATCAGGCGCTACGAACTGGTGACAGGTGTTGTGAACTTCATTGCGAACTCATTTCCTGTAGTAGAGTCTTATAAAGATTTGATCATAACTTTTGAACGTCGATGTGGGTTTTTCTAAAACTTTTTTTGGATGAGCATGATATTGGCATTGACATGATTACCAAAATTCATCCCAACCCAGTTTGGAATTTGAGAGATAAAAGAAAACCACCAGTGCGTTGCGAACTGGTGTTGTAGACTAGATAAAAATGAGCATTGGAACTTGGATAGTTTCCAAACACTTCTGGTCAAATTCAAATATGTCAAAATCAATCCTAGATTCCCCTAGTAGTCCATGAGAGTGTTCATCATGTTGGAGGGTTGAGAAAGGGGTTTTGGTTGGTTTTCATATTGACACTGCAAACTGTGTTGCAAACACTTTGTTCTAGGACTACTGAAACTTTCATCTTTTGCATTCTTTCAAATTCAGCCTTAAATGAGTGAATTCTTACCCCTATCCATTTAAAATGTGTGGTTGATCATTTGATGAAGTAGGACTAAAGTTGAAAATGTTTTTAATGTTGTTAACCTATTCTTACGGAGATTCAAGACTATTTAATATGAGTTGTAAGCCATGAATATCAATTTTGATGTCTTTCCCCATTTATATATCAAGATAATGAAGTTTTGCATCATGTATGGACTCCTGACATAAGTTTTGGGGTGTTGAAGATTTGAAAAAGTAAAACAAGATGCTACAGGAAAGTTCGTAGCGTCGGCACAACGAACTCGTATTTTTTGACAGCTTGTAAACAACTAGCACAAAGGAGAGGATTGTTTTCCTTATAACTTTTGAATGACAATATGGGTTCCTCTGAAATTTGGTGTGGAGATAAAACATGGTGTTTTTTACTTTCTTCCAAAAATGCATCCCGACCCACTTCATAATTTTGGATAAATCTAAAAAAATCACCTACAAGAAAGTTCACAGCGCATGTTGTCACAAGCGCTGCAAACTCTAACAGTTTGACAAATTCAAGCTATGGGATGGTTGCAAGTTGTGAAGGAAGGTTTGAATTCAAGTTGTGAACATCGATGTGGGATTTTATGAAATTTTTTGTGGAGGAGCATGATATTGGTATTGACATGATGACCAAAATTCATCCCAACCCAGTTTGGAATTTGAGAGATAAAATAAAAACACTAGTGCCTTGCGGACTAGCTGAAAATGAGGATTGGAGCTTGGATAGTTTCCAAACACTTGTGGTCAAATTCAAAGATGTTAGAATCAATCCTATATCCCCCTAGTACTCCATGAGAGTGTTCATAATGTTTTGGAAAGTGGTTTTGGTTGGTTTTCATATTGGCACTACGAACTGTGCTGCAAACACTTTGTTCTAGGACTACTGAAACTTTCATCTTTTGCATCCTTTCAAATTCATCCTTAAATGAGTGAATTATTACCCCTATCCATTTACAGTGTGTGGTTGATCATTTGATGAAGCAGGCTTAAAGTTGAAAATGTTGTTAATATTGTTAACCTATTCTTATGTCGATTCATGACCTATTTAATATGAGTTGTAGGCCATGAATATCAGTTTTGATATCTTTCCCTAGTTATATATCAAGATAATGGAGTTTTGAATCATGTATGGACTCCTGACATACGTTTTGAGGTGTTTAAGCTTTGCAAAATTAAAATAAGATGCTACAGGAAAGTTCGCAATGTCGGCGCTGCGAACTGGTATTTTTTGATAGTTTGTAAACAATTACCACAAAGCAGAGGATTGTTATCCTTATAACTTTTGAATGACAATCTGGGTTCCTATGAAATTTGGTGTGAAGGTAAAACATGTTGTTTTTTACTTGCTTCCAAAATTGAATCCTGACCGACTTCGTATTTTTGAAGAAATCTAAAAACATCACCTACAAGAAAGTTTGTAGCGCATGTTGTCACAGGTGTTGCGAACTCTAACAGTTTGACAAATTCGAGCTATGGGAAGGTTGCGAGTTGTGAAGGAAGGTTCGAATGGTCTCCTAAAACTTATATTGATATGAGGGACATGTGTTTCATCTCCAAATCAATCAGGATGACATGCTTGAAGAGACATTTATCACAATAGGCAAGATTCTGGAAAATAGGTTTTGTTAACATTTTGTTGGAATATTTTGTAACAAGACTCCTAAATGAAGGAGGATCCTATGTTACTCCTTGGTTTCAACCTCCTTAGGGTATATAGAGATCATTGAATATAAATGAAATGGATTTTGAGAAGCAAAGGGTTGGATTCATGATCCAACAGAGGAGAGAGCTGGAGGAGTTGTTTTAGTTGCTCATTTCTAAGGCTAAGGGCCTTCTTGTAATGACATTTTTTGCCATTAAAGATTCATGAGAGTTGTTATAATATTGTCTTCTTTATTTTCCCACTTATTTGTTATCTTCTTTCTTGAACACATTACAGGTTCTGAGGATCATAGCTGCCAGTGATTGATGGATTGATGAACAATAGAGGATCTATTGTAGCTTGCCCATTAAATCATTGTTCATTGTTTAAGCAATCTTTATCTATTTGTAGAAATTATTTTTGTAAAATGGATGTTCTTCCTTTGGTTATATTCACCATTATTCTACTCATTATTATATATCTCTTTTTCAGATATATAGTTTGATTGCCTTTGATATGTAGGATGTTATGAATCCATGCCCAATGGAATGTCTCTGCAGAGATTTTTCTACCCTCTCCCTTTATTTCCTAGTATTATTGATCCACCTACTCAAACAATTTAATCCATTTATATTCTGATGGGTACTATGCTTACACCTACAATAGTCTAGGTGTGACTTCTAGTGCTAAAATTTTTGGCACCGTTGTCGGGGATGAAAGTGAAGAAATATTCCCTGGGAGAACGACATTGAGAATATCCAGCTCTTGATGGTAGACAGGAGCAGGACACAAGCTTGACTACAATATTCTACCTCACGAATCCAAGTTCATTACAGATGAATCTATGGGATACTCCACTAGTTTGAAATGGAAAAGTTTCTTACTCAGAGGTATGCATTTTGTGATTTCACAAATATTTCTGGTTTTTAGAATCTCGAGCCTCATAGAAGTGAATAGGAAGGTTTCCTTCCTAGGTTTAGAGGAGAGGATTGGGAAGTGTCGGCTGAATTTTTACCAGACATTCATGAGTGCATGGTTAAGCTAAAAGTTGTACATGAAGATGTCTTGATTAATTTTTTTAGATATTATTTGGATGGAGCAACTCAAGATTGGTGTAGATCACTCCCGGTTGCTTGTATTTTTTCACTGAGCCATTTTCATGCTGCCTTTCATAAGTTTTGCAAAGAAAAAATTTCAGTTGACTTTATCTATCCAGAATGTTGTCATGAATTATATTTGTTGAGTAAAGGATTCTATAGTCATATAGAGTACGCTGCAGTAGAATAATCCTTTCATAATGATCGAGAGGTTAATGATCTGCAGAGTGATAACCATATTGTAGATAATTTTGACATTGTATCACATGTATCTAATGTTTTAATTTGTCACGAAGATCAAATGGTTTCCTTTGAATATTCAAATGATAATGAGAAGATCAATATATCATCATGTGACAGTTTTGGATATGAAACAAATATTAAACAACCTGTGATTAACATCGAGACTAGTGAAGGAAGCTCACAACAACTTTCAGTTTTGCAGATAGAGGAGATTGGCGGCAGTTATAAAACTAGGCATGTGCATAAGCATTTGAGTTTTCAATTGGAACAACATCAGGAAGAGGTATTTATTTATGGATTTATTGATCCTATTGCTGATTATCTAGATTCTTTAAGAAGTAAATATGTCAAATCATTCTTGTCAAATGAAGGTTGGTTTTGTTGTCTTTTCAAAATGTACTTTTATATGCCATGGGTTCCTTCATTTGTCTGATCCAGATCAATAGTTTTACTAGTTAATCATATTCTTGTATGGATTCATTGGAAGCATGATTTAACTTGATCAAGAAGCATCACAATTGGTTAGAGTGGGAGTAGGATGAATAAAGCTTGGTTCTCGAGCATTTTGGTTTACGGTGATTTTGTTTTCAGATTGTGAATATTCTCAGTTTTCAATAAGGAGCAGATGTGCTCTTAGGAATACAAGTTGTTTTCACAGATGAGTCCATATACCAATGGATAAGGCAATTCAACTGCATGTTCTTGGCAACTCACAGAGAGCATGCCATCCCCTGTGGTGCCATATGTTAACACATAGAATTGTAGGGGTCCAAAAGTCATTTTAGTCTTTGTTTTTGAGTCATAGGTTTTTATATTTTTTATGAGTTATTGCTATAGTCATTTTTCAACTTTTGATTTAAATAAACCAAGTTAGTTTGGCCTTGGTCTAGGGTCTTTGGGTTATGTCTTTTTTATCATGTCAAGGAGTGGTAAACACTCATGATTCACATCTTTGAAAATCCTTATTATCACCTTGACAATTCACCTCCATGACTGTATGAAATATCTCTAGAGATATCACCTTTTATCGGTTCATCTTTCAAGTCAGTTTTAATTTGAGCGCTACCATCTCACTAGGAGAGTTCACAACGTACTCAAGTGTTCCATTCATTCATTTCTATCATTACCTTTTTTTCACGCTAAGGGATTTCATTGTTTTCAGAGCCTATTTTTAACAAATTTTCAGGGATCAGGTCTTTGGACATCCTAACAGTCTCCTTGAAGCATGCAAATATTCTTTGAATCAAGCGCTGCAAACTAGTGACAGGCACTGCAAACTTTGCTGTGAAATTATTTCCTGTAGAAGAGTCTTCTAACGATTTGATCATAAATTTTGAACGACGATGTGGGTTTTTTTCAGATTTTTTTTGTGGAGGAGCATGATATTGGAATTGACATCCTGACCAAAATTCATCCCAATGCAATTTGGAATTTGAGAAATAAAATCAAAACACCAATGTGCTACGAACTAGCGCTACAGATAGGCTGAAAAGGAGCATTGGATGTTGGATAGTTTGCAAACACTTCTGGTCAAATTCAAAGATGTCAAAATCAAGCCTAGATCCCCCCAGTACTTCATGAGAGTGTTCATCATGTTTGGGGCTTGAATAATGGGTTTTGGCTGGTTTGCATATTGGTGTTGTGAACTGTGGTGCAAACACTCTGTTATAGGACTATTCAAACTTTCATCTTTTGCATCCTTTCAAATTCATCCTTAAATGAGTGAATTTTACCCCTATCCATTTAAAATGCATGGTTAATCATTTGATGAAGCATTCTTAAAGTTGCAAATGATAATAATGTTGTTAACCTATTCTTATGTCGATTCAAGACCTATTTAATATGAGTTGTAAGCCATGAATATCAATTTTGATGTCTTTCCCCAGTTATATATCAAGATAACGGAGTTTTGCAGCATGTCTGGACTCTTGACATAAGTTTTGATGTGTTAAAGATTTGAAAAAGTAAAACATGATGCTATAGGAAAGTTCGCAGCGTCGGCGCTGCGAATTGTTTTTTTTTTATAGTTTCTAAACAATTAGCACACAACAGAGGATTGTTTTCCTTATAACTTTTGAATGACAATCTGGGTTCCTCTGAAATTTGGTGTGGAGGTAAAACATGGTGTTTTTTACTTTTTGAAAATAATGTAGTTTGAACCACTTCATATTTTTGAATAAAAACTAAAAGCATCACCTACATGAAAGTTCACAATGCATGATGTCACAGGCACTGTGAACTCTAACAGTTTGACAAATTCAAAATATGGGAAGGCTTCCAGCTGTGAAGGAAGGTTCAAATGGTCTCTTAGGAGTTAGTTTGATATGAGGGACATGTGTTCCATATCCAAATCAATCAGGATGACATGTTTCAAGAGACATTTATCACAATAGGAAAGATCCTAGAAAATAGGATTTTGTTAAGTTTTTTCTGGAATAGTTTGTAACAAGACTCTTAAATGAAGGAGGATCCTATGTATCTCCTTGGTTTCAACATCCTTATGGTAGATAGATATCATTGACTATAAATGAAATGGATTTTGAGAAGGAAAGGGTTGGATTCATTATCCAAGAGAGGAGAGAGTTGGAGGAGCAATTTTAGTTGCTCATTTGTAAGCCTGAGGGTCTGCTTGTAATGACATTTTCTGCCATTAAAGATTCATGAGAGTTGTTATCAGATTTTCTTCTTTGTTTTCCCACTTATTTGTTATCTTCTTTCTTGAACACATTGCAGGTTTTGAGGATCATAGCTTCCATTGATTGATGGATTCATGAACAACAAAGGCTCTGTTGTAGTTGCACATTAAATCATTGTTCATTATTTAAGTAATCTTTATCTATTTGCAAAAATGATTTTTGTACAATGGATGTTATTCATTTTGTCATATTCATCATTCTTCTACTCATCATTATATATCTGTTCGTCTCATATACAGTTTGATTTCCTTTGATCTGTAGAATGTTATGACTCCATGCCCAATGGACTGCCTCTGCAAACATTTTGTTGCCCTCCCCCTTTCTTTCCTAGTCTTTCTGATCCACCTACTCAAACCATTTGATACATTTATATTTTGATGGGTACTGGTCTTACACCTACAACAGTCTAGGTGTGACTTCTAGTGCTAACAAGTTGAAACCACTTGTGTGTGAGGTTCGTGATCAACTAATACCATCTATGTGCGAGGTTCGTGGTCAGTCAAAACCACTTGTAAGCATAGTTTTTGGTTATCAAGAAACCACTTTCTATGATGGTTATTCATCATCCTAAACCATTTGAGCATTGATATGGTTAGGAATAAGCTACAAAATAACGAGGGGATTTAAGATGAGGGGAAGCTAATAAAATGAATCGACAAACTAAAGGAAGCCCAACCATATGAAGATGACAAAATATTATTACATGACTCTGATAAAGACCTAATCAGATAAATATTAAGACATGTATTCATTAAGAGGGGGTGTTAGAATACATAACTAATGCATGTGGCATGATGAGCTATTGATCAGGTAAGCGAGACTTGATGACCTATGTGAGTAAGTAAGAGATAAGTCAATCAAAGTAGTTGTTAGAGATAAGATGTAATAAGTAACCTTGAATAGAGTGAGGAGAAGTGTCTAAAACTAACAATCTGAACCCTTGATCTATGCCCATGATCAATGGTCCATATTCATCTAAATGTGTATAAATAGAATCTATGTCTAATGTCAAAGATCAGGTTGTTTTTTGTGTGTTCATCTTTTTATCTCTTGTGTTGTATCTTGTGTGAGGTCTCTTTTTTCTTTCTATTTTTCCATTGATCATGTCGCTAATTTAGCTACCTGGTATGGAGTCACCAACACATGGTGGCTGTTTCTAAATAACCAATCTAACCAATACCTCTCCAATCTAACAAAAAAAAACACTTAAATATTGTATTGTGGGGATTTCATATCCTTTACTATATCATAAATTTTGTATTGTGGGAATTTCATATCCTTTACTATATGTTAAATCTTGTATTGTGGGAATTTCATATCCTTTACTATATCTTAAAAAGAACACAAAATTTGATGGTTGAAAAAACATATTGGTATGAAGAGTTTTTAATACTTCTTATTATGAGTGTAATTTATGGTGGTGGTCTATGATAGACCATTTTTATTGTGAGTGTAATTAATTTTTCTAGCGCTAATGGTGGTCATTAACATCTACTTGTGATCAAACTTAAAGAATTACATGTTTTTTTTTAGAATTTTAATTTTGTTTTCAAAAAAATAAAAATAAAAAAATTCTTAACTCACCATAGTTTGGATGAGTTAAAAGGTTAGGAAGGTTTTTGTTCTAACAAATATTTTGAAATTGTGATTTAAAGATATTTTAAGAAAAAATTATTTTTCATCTTTAACCATCTTAAGTAAGGTAAGGAATTACATGGATTTCTTTAAACAAAAAACAAAAATTAGAAAGGTAAGGAAAGCTAACTATAGTTTTGATGGGTTAAAAGGCTAGGAAGGTTAAGATTGTGATTTAAAAATACTCTAAGAGAGTGATTTTCAATTTCAAACCTTTTAGTGTCACAAAGATGACACATTCTTTTAACCCATAAGATTTTAAGAATTGTTCAATGTCATGCTTCACTATCCAACTAGTGAGAATTTATTCTTATTTTTAAAATGTTGGTTTTCTTCTTTACACTAGTCAAAATAAAGAAATAATTTTAATTTTTTTAAATAAAGTTGAAATATTTTTTAAAAATTCTATAATTCTTCATGGTAACACAATCTTAAAAACACCTCTTATCTTCCAATTTATTTATCTTATTCTTAGATATTAAGTAGTTAGTAAAAATGGCACAACATAGTCTCACTGGTATAGTCATCAATCTTCTTCTTTATGCCGATGATATCGTTCTTATGGCAAGGAGTCCCCATGATCTTGAAAACCAACTAAGAATCCTCAAGGAATTTTGATCCAATATGGGTATGATTGTTAATACTGATAAGACTAAGGTCATGATTATTAAATCCAATAAGATCCCTTATGATACCTTTGTATATGACAACAACAACTTGGAGAAAGTGACTTCATACAAATATCTTGGAATTGATATTCACCACAAGCTCNGAATGGATTAATCACTAGACTAGACCAGATATGTTGGCCTTCCAATGGATCTTCCAGAAAATCTATTGACTCCTCCTCCATCATCTATGCACACAAAACAAATCTAAACAATAAAAAGGTGTATAGCGAACGAAGGTTGTGAACAATTGTTGATCCCAGTGCTAGGATTATTGGTGGAAAATCTACACTTTGTAATCAATTCCATTTTCCATATGGTCAAGGTTTTGGAGATACATGTCTCATTGTTACACATGAATAACCGTGTTACCTTAGTAATGGAGTTCCTATTCAATCGACACTTGAGCTAGATATCATCCTCTAAAATTAATGTGAGCTCAATGCTTAGGGTTGCTGGAAAACCCTAAAAAATATGAAGAGGTGGTCCAAATCTGTGTTGTAACTTGTGGTGTGTAGTCAATGAGTTTAATAGTTAACTATGCTAAAGAGTACCGGTTCAAATATTCATGCACAACAACCTTCAACCTTGATATCTCCAGTAGGGGATAAATTACAACTCAAACTATAGACAACTAAGAATACCAAGATCATTTCAAGATTAGAATCCACTCTGTAGTTGCTAAGTCACATAAATTGATTAGTTGTTGATAAAACTTGACTATGGTAAGAAAAGCTTGGCTATGCTAAATATGGAATAGGACACGCAATCTTCGCTCATCATTGTACTAGAGGTAACTTCGTTTCTGCATTGGCATCTATTATGTTTCAGACATGAAGTCACCACAAATCCACATCTAACAATGACACACAATTTCAGTGTATAACATTGAGATATCATATTGATTATTTAGGACTTGCCATAGTGTATTATTCATCAAAGGCACAAAAACTAGATAAATAAGTGTTTGCAACATAAGCACCATGCACAACAAGTGGTACACAAAACCCTAGCCAAGGGATCTGAGGCCGTGTGGACTGCATCAATGCATCACATGTTTTTATTGCATTCTTCACTTGCTATGCTTTGTGATTTCTTCCATTGGCCGCTTCTCATCGTCCTGCAGATGTTGGTTTGTCTATGGTGGCATTGTTTTGTCCCTCCGTTTCTCCGGTAATGGATAGGTTCCAATGTCTCCACTCATTCTTTTATTCAGTCGGATTAGTGTGCGCGCACACATACACATTGTTGATGTATCCTTTAGTCAAATTATTGTATGGTATTTGCAAGGTATCAACAAACCTGTTCTTCACTTAAGTGTGTGAGGGTGGGTTGAGCTACTTTATGAGTTTATTGTCTATAAAAATATGGGTTCCAATTTTAGCTCCAAGGGTTAACTCAATTAGTATATTGTGAAAAAATTGATTGAGGTCTCTAGGGTCACCCATTGAGTCCCTCAGGGTTACTACTGAGTATTCTAGTCAATGGTTACTATCATCTTCCATTAGGGAAAACTAAGGAAGAAGGGGAGAATTCCACAAGGAGGTTCTCAAGGTATCAATGTCATCACTTGGAATACTTAATACATGAGTGAATGAGAAACTATATTTCTCCCCAACTAAAAAAAATAAATAAGAACAAAAATGAATATGTGTGTGTGTTCTATCATTTTCCATCTATACACAAAGTTTATCCATAAAATGTCCAATTACCATTCAAATAATAAAGAGATACTAAAGAGAGAAGTCCCCACACCATAGACACACCTTGAGATAGTTCGTTAGCTAAGTGCATTATAATGATATAGAATGAGGTAACTGTATAAATTGCTAATGACCTTATATCCCATCCTATGTTTTTTATACCGATGAGAAAAGTTGTTATAAAATATACTTTGCTACTCCACCCCCCACACAAAGGAATGCTTGCACCCTTTTGTCCCCTACCAACTAGTGGGTCGAGACCCCTTACTGAATTAGGTTAGGGAGGCCATGGGGAAAAATATAGTGTTTCTAAAAATCAACCCAAAGAAATTTAGCATGGGTAACTCGTTGTCACTTGCGCCAAACAAAATCAATGAATCCATATATGTGTGTGCACATGCGCGCGCGCGCACACACACACACACACACACACACAC
>SNQJ01S0000787.1:141954-178920 GCA_010110895.2 Picea sitchensis | reverse complement strand
AGTCTAGTCATTAAGTCTTTGTTATCAAGTTGCTTAGTTAATTTGAATTGCTATTTTTAGATACAGATCCAAGTTTTTAGGATCTTAAAAACTGATTGTAAAAGGCTATAAATGTCTATCTTTTCTAAGAGACAGGGGTTCAAACTGGGAATATATTTTGTGCTACTGTATAGACTCTTATTTACAGAATAAAAGTTCAGTTTCCTTTTGTTTTCAATATTAGAAATATCCATCTTTCCCTTTCTGTACTTTGTTTCAGTTTATTTTAGCTTATGAAGATTGTTATCTCTTTATTGAGCTCATAGACTTGAAGTAAAGGATTTCTTTCTATCTTGCATTAAGCCCTACATTCAATTGTATTTGGCAATCAAGAATAGTGTTCTTCATCCTCTCCTTTCAATTTACTTGATCTGATTATTGTTTCCTGAAAGCATTATTTCTTTAGATGTATGATGAGTTGTCTATTACATTGATCATTAAAGACCCCATTGTTCCAAGCATATATACACATTATTTCTAAGTTACCAAGCATCCTTAGCCTACAACCCTAAGGAGTTTCTTGGAGTGATAACAACAGTTTTTCCAATTTTATTCCTTTTTTATATAATCAATAGAATTCAGCCTCACACTCTTGAATGAAAACCAAATATGCCCTCCTTATTTTATTTTTCTTAACATAGTACGAATTTTATTCAGTTGCCATTCTGGATTAAAAATTGACCTATAATTAAATATGTTTTTAGTAGCTAAGATGCCACATTTATACATAAAATTTGGCTATTATTTTTCACTCTACCAAAATAGGATTGCATGGAGACATTTCACTTGAGCATTTTTTCTGAGGTGGTGAGAGTCCAAGAATTTCTAAAATTCCAATTAAATTAGTTTTTGAGTATAAATATGTTGTATTTTGTCAATATCTTCCATTTTTATATAAGGTAATATTTTTGCTTGATTAAGAATGATATCATAATTGAAATTTGAAGCTTCTATTCTATTAACATCAAGGCTTAGGATGTGATGACTTATAAATCCAAAGAGAAAGAGTCAACTTGTCACTTGCTAAAAATTAGACAAAACTAAAAATATTCAACATATTCAATCTAGTTTGTGTCCCTCTATCGAACGAGATAAGGTCCTCTCCTACTAATGTTTCCTTCCCAATCTCCACAATCGAATCAAATGTCAAATTGAATTATCAAGATTAATTTCATGAATACCCCAGTAGGTCATAAAGCATGGAACCAAATAAGAATGTCTAAGTGGTTTTCCGAGGCCAAGATTGGGACCATGATTCCTACTTGAGGGGTTATGCAACTAGGCATGCAAATGATCCTATGCCTCATCTTAACTAAGTTGATTAATTGGATCCCAAGAAAGTGTTCACTATAATACCTACAAGGCAAGTGAATAAACATGAGGGTGATGTGTTGAAATTGTTGAAACTAAAATTCACAGTTGCTCAAATTTATGTAAGGACTCAACATACCATGTAGATATTACAAATCAAACTCAACATACCATATAGTCATTACAAGTGGTCATGCAGGCTCGACATTTTTTATTTCCCTTATTAAAATTTGAGTAGTCTTAAATTAAAATTTCAACTCTCGTCATCACAACAATTTCAATAATGAAGAATTCAAATCTGACCAATCATTAACTACCACTTGGACTCAACATTCCATCTATACATTTCAAGTGACCAAGCAGACTCGACATTTTTGGCAATCTTCCTTATTGAAAATTGAACAATCGTTAATTAAAACTCAATTATAAGAGTTTTTAAGCATTCTTTATATGTAATGTAATAAGACTATCATTCTTAATGCTCCCATGTTGCGTCCTCAGGAATATACCAGGTCCACTGTACTTTTACAACCCCTATGGCTCAATTCCGAAGTTGCTTGCTTTTTCGGTCCAGTATACGCACCGGATGCACTTGCAAGACGCCTTCTTTATCCACCTGAATCACATTCCAATCGATTACATGATTAGCATCAGGTATATATTTCTTACGTAATGAAATATGAAACACATTATGCATAGTCATGGATGCAAGAAATGCAATCATATATGCAACTGGTCCAATCCTTTCTAGGATTTCAAACAGTCCACAAAATTTGGCTACACACTTTGAACAATTTCCTAGCTTCATGGAAATTTTGTTAGCTTTCACTTTCAGGAAAACATGATCACCCACTTTAAACTCCCTGTGGTTCTTGTTCTTATCAACATAACTCTTCTACTTGTCTTGGGAAGCTTTCAAATTCTAATTAATCTTCAGCATTTGTTCTTCCATTTCCTTGAGCAACTATGGCCCAACCACTGATCTATCAGCTGGATTATCCCAGCTTACTGGAGTATTGCACTTTCTGCCATAAAGTGATTCAAATGGGCTCATCTTCAACGATGCTTGATACCCATTGTTGTAGGCAAATTCTACCAAGTGTAGGTATTCTTCCCATTTAGATGGTTTTTCCATCACATACATCCTTAGCATATATTTTATCCATCACATACATCACTTGGTTTACCCTCTCTGTCTATCCATCAGACTCAGAATGATAACCAGTGTTGAAGTTCATATTCATTATCAACACTTTGAATAACCCCTTTCAAAACTTTGAAGTGAACTTCGGGTCTCTGTCAAACACAATTGTCTTGGGAATACCGTGAAATCATGCTATTTCCCTCATAAAGATATCAGCAATGTTAGTTGCCTTGTGAGTAGTCTTTAATGGAATGAAATGGGCAGATTTTGTAATATTTTCCACCACCACCATGATTGAATCATGTTGCTTGCATGTTCTGGGTAATCCTGTGATGAAATCCATTGTCACTACCTCCCACATCCACTCAGGAATGGGTAAAGTCTGTAGCAACCCTGTTGGGTGCATGTGCTCAGCTTTAACCTTCTGGCACTCCATACATCTAGCGATGTAATCTGTAATTTCTTTCTTCATACCTGGCCAAAAGTAATGGCTCTTGACTACTACCACCATTTTCTGATATCCAGGGTGCCTAGCATAAGGCACATTATGCATTTCTTTCAAAATCATAATTTTCAATTACTAGACATTAGGTACATAAATTATGTTCTTGTACAGAAGTATTCCATCAACCTCTAATTTATAATATTCCACTTTCTGTAGCATCTTTCCATGTTGTATCTTTGCTACCAAATCCCTGTACTGCAAATCTACAATTGCATCTTCCAAAATTCTTCCCTTGATGTCAGTTTGGTACATGCTAATGGTTGTAACATGTAGTTCATGCACTCTTCTGTTGAGTGCATTAGCCACTTTGTTCTCCTTTCCTTTGATATGCTTGATATCAAAGTCATACTCACAAAGGAATTCTAACCACCTACTCTTCCTAGCATTTAAATTTGGTTGATAAAACAAATACTTCACACCATTATGGTCTGTCCTCAGTTCAAACCTCCTTCCCATGAGGTAATGCCTCCATTTCTTCAGAGCATAAACGATGGTCGCCAACTCCAAATCATGAGTGGCATAGTTATTTTCGTGCTCTTTCATCTTACTGGACTCATAACAAATTACAAATCCATTATGACTGAGGAATCCTCCCAGTCCTTCTTTGCATGCATATGTACACACTACAAAGTCTTCATTCAGATCTGCAATCCTCAGGATTGGAGCACTGGTTAACAGTTGCTTCAATCGCTGGAATCTCTTCTCACATTCTTCAGTCCATTGAAACTTCTTCTCCTTCCTTTGCAAGGAAGTGATAGGGTGAGCTATCCTTGAGAACCCTGCAATGAATCTTCTATAATAGCTATATAGGCCCATAAAGGATTGGACTTGTTTCACATTCTTTGGCGCTGACCATTCTCTGATGGCATCAATCTTCACAGGATCTACAACTATCCCATCCTTTGAAATGATATGCCCCAAGTAATGGATTTGTTCTTTATCAAATGATCACTTGCTCAATTTGGCATACAGTTGGTGCTCTCTTAGCACTTGCAGCACCATCCTCATATGTTGTTCATGCTCTTCCTTCGACTTGGAATATACTAATATGTCATCCAAAAAGACTATGAGAAACTTGTCTAGATATTCCCTAAATACACCATTCATTAGGCACATAAAAATAGTGGGTGCATTCGACAACCCAAATGGCACCACTGTGAATTCATAATGACCATATCTTGTTCTGAAGGCAGTCTTGTTGATGTATTCATCCTTTATTCTTACCTGGTGATATCCTGACCTGAGATATATTTTTGAAAATATCTTGGCATCCTTCAAATGATCAAAGCGATCATCGATCCTTGGCAGAGGATACTTGTTATTTACAATTACTTTGTTCAATTGTCTGAAATTGATGCACAAACTCAATGTTCCATCCTTCTTCTTCACGAATAGGACCGGGGCTCCCCAAGGTGACACACTTGGGCATATATACCCCTTCTTCAAAATCTCTTCAAGCTGCATTTGTAGTTCTTTCGGCTCTCGTGTACTCATTCTGTAAGGAGTTTTTGACACTGGAGTTTCTCCAGGCATCAGGTTTACAGAAAAATCAATATCTCTCTTTAGGGGTGGTCTTGGTACCTCCTGAAATAAATCTTCAAAATCTTTTAATGTTGCATGGTATTCAATATTTGAGACCTCATCCTTAGATTCTTCCTACACATGGGCTGCAAATAATTGACATCCTTTTCTGTAGCACTTCTTCAACTACATTGATGAGATTTATCTGATAGCGACAGCTCTGGGAATTCCTTGGACTATTCTTTGATTTCCTTCCTCATCCAGGAAATTGAATGCCTTGTTATGGCATTCCAAGATGGCATGGTGTTGGTCCAACCAATCCATCCCAATTAGACATTCATAAGAACCTAAAGGTAGAATGTTCAATTCAACCTTTGTGCTCAGTCCATTCATGTCCACTGGACAGGACTTAACTAACTCAATGACTTTTCTCTTGGTTCTTGTAGCTAGCTGCACTAACCAAGACTTTTCATGTTTGCTTCTCGACAATTGCAAACTTTCCACCACTCTAGGATCTATATAACTATGGCTAGCCCCTTAATCAATTAAAATAGTAAATGGTTGATTGTTAATCATACCTTCCACTTCAATCATGTGCGATTGATATTTTGTTTGCTTGTTGTCCAGGGCTGCGTAGATCCTTGGTACTCTACTGCCCATGTCCTCCATTGTTTCTCCCTATTGAACATTGTGGACAGTTCTCACTTTGTCATTCCTGTGGGGGGAATATATATACCTATGATTTCCTCTACAACCCCAACATTCCATAGGTGGTTGTCTTGGTATTTGTCCACCTACTTCAGCCTTCCTGGGCTCTCTAAAAGATGGTTTTCCTTGAGGATTGTTCCTAAAAAATGGTGGTTTGTTTCCCTTTTTCCTCTGCTCCCTCTTAAACTTTTTCTTGTCTTCCCAAGCTTTTTGGAAAGTAGGATTTTTTTTTTGTTGATCATATAAGCATTTTTGTCTCCTTAAAGTTTCTTCAATAGTCTTTGGGTCATCGTATTGTATCTTGTCACTGATGGAAGATGGCAGTCCACTCAAATACCTTTGAATTTTGACAGTCTCTTCCTTGATGAAGGGAACATACTTCAACAATTCCAAAAACCTTTGTTCATATTCATCAATGGTCATGCTGCCTAGCTTGAATTCAAAGAACTCTTTCATGTTTCTGTCATAGTATCTTTTAGTTAAGTACTTGTTTTCAAAATGTCTCTTGAACTCCCTCCAAGTAACATTCTTCTCTCTGACGTGTTATACTTGCACAAGCTACTCCCACCATATGGATGCCTTTCCTTTAAGTTGGTAAATGGAAATTCTTCCCTCTGCATGAGAAGAATATTTATGCAGTTGAAAATATTTCCTCATGCCCAGCAACCAAGTCTCGGCATCTTCATCTTTCTTGTGTTCTCCATCAAAAGTAGGAGGCTTAATCTTGTTCATTTCACCCTTCAGCTCATCCACTCTAAATCTCCTATGATTTTAGGTAGGATATGAGCTTGAACTACTGTGTGCCTCCTTATTGGAATGTTTTGGGGAGTGATGACGATGCCTGCTAATGCTTCTTGATCTTCTTTTCCTCTCAAGGTTCTTGCAACTCCCTATTTTTCTTGAGTCACTCTCCTTTTCCAACTTCTTTTCGATTCTTTCTAGACTCTGAATCAACTTTAAGTTGAATTTTCCTTGTTGATCCCTAGATTTCATGAGATTTTTGTTATCATCTCGGTGAGCCTAGGCGTCTTTCTGCAATCGCTCAATGATTTTCATCATATGCTCTTCCTTGTCCATCTCTCCTCCATGCCCATTGGAATTGGATTCTTCCACTCCTAAATGGACATCCATTCCTTTTGCTTCATTCTCTGAACTAGAAGCATTATGTGCCTCCTCCATTTCTCTGCACTCAGTGGAAATTCATTGCGGTCCTAACACTAGTTGAACTCTACAAACACAACGTACATTCAACTGGAATCTGTCAGACCATTATTCCTTAACAAATCACATAGCATTCATAAGCCAATCTGATTTAAGAAAAACGTTCAGATTTCATTTTTTTCCAAGTTTTTCTCTGCTCTGCAATAATTTTTTGGGTACTATCCCCTTCCTCTCAGTCCCCAACCCACGCGACCATGGGTCTTGACCAAGCGCTAGATCAAAAGGTGTTTACTCAGGACTTCGGATTCCGAAGTTTTCATAATACATCACAATAGGCTCTCGAAGTTTTGAATTAACGAACTCATGAAGTAGGGTGGATCAATGGTCCACATCTACCAAGCATTCGACGGCTGACACTTACTATGGAACCTCAGGTGTCTGAGTTTCGGGTCTTCGGGACTTTGGAGCTTCGGAGGATCTTGCATCTGCACATCCAAACTGTTAATCTCCGAACATTCTCAATCACCTTTGGTGACGTCATTATGTCGCATCACTTAACGTTTTCCAACTACAGGGGCATGCAACGGTGGTTTGGAGTAACCTGCCTTTCATCCCGCAATTCATCTAATGCTAACACATAACCCCTCGGTGAAACTGCGGTTTGGATTGTGGGACCTCCTTGGATAATTAAATTCTGTGAGACTTGGGTCCCCGCAACACCTTCTGGCTGTTGATCTTGATGTATCGTGATCAACACCATTGTGGGTCCTCCGACCTTGAATTACGTTATGTAACCTTGGGCCCCACTAACCCTACTCATTCAGGATGCCTCATGGTGGAATACTAGCGGTTGATACGTGGCCCACGTGCTACATTACAAATGTCATTTCAATATTCCACGGGTTCGAAACCCACTGACACGTGGCACACATCCCCTATGTCCACATCACCTCTAGGTGACATCATCATGACTCACCACTTCGGGTCTTCAGGGCTTCAGAATTCGAGAGTTTCAACTCCTCTACACTCGCTTTTTCCTGTAGCACTTTCCCCCGGAGTTCACGATCTACCGATGCGTGTCCTCCTTCACGATAAAAAGCTATGAGTGACTTCGACACTTCGGGAGATTTTTCCCTTCACTACTGCGTCTGACCTTTTTAACATTGGCTTGATACAATGGTCGAGCTCTTCTCCCCAAATCTACAGTGTAGATCCACTTCGGGGCTTCGGAGCTTCGGTCTTCGGGCTTTCTCTTATTTTTCATCAGCTTCACCAAAGTCGCGAAGTCTAAAGGGCTTCCAGGTTAACTCCTCTACGCTTTCTCCAGATCTGACGATCGTAAGGGTTTTCCTTTTCTTTCGAACAGATCCTACGGTTCACACTACTCTATGGTCCAATGCCACTTTTGTCGTGGTTTTGCGATGCCCCTCTCCTCCTGAGCTTCTTAACATAGCCAAGGTAACCTCTTGGTACTCAAGAATGTTATGAGGTTCGAAATTGGTTCCTCCAGACACAATTTCCACTTGAACCTTGAGTCCAATGACCACTTACCCATCCCATCTAGGCTCCACGTTGAAACCTTGGGTCAGAACTTGAGTTTTGTCCATTTCGACAACAACTCCTTCTGAAACTCTTGCTTCAACTTCCACTAACATGGCCCATCCAGGCTCAGTGTTGTAACCATCCTCTGATACCATATTGTAACATCCTCGGCCCAATAACAGGCCAGTTAATGCTACCATGCATAATATACATCTTAAATGATATATATGCATTAAATCAAATTAACACATTTAACATAGAGTTACTGTCATCATACAGACTTAAATAGAATTAACAGTAATTCATACATGCAACAGAATACATGAAAACATACAAGCATCACAAAACATGCATAAAATACATAATGTGGCACAACAATGATACCTATATTTTTGCTGGAGTAATCCACTAACTACATGCAGACCTTCCACGAACCTCCCAGCCTGGGACCATGCTGCTCATTACTCTCAACAATAGGTCACCCCCAAGCTGGGACTAAATTCCACCAGGCAAGGGAATACTAGGCTTGGCAAGGACAACAAGGAAGTTTCACAAAGAAACAAGAAGGATCTTTTATCCCAGGAGCCACTTATGCCCACAACACACAAACCCTCATTCCCACACACCTTTTCCACCCCAGGAGGATACACCTTCACTAATATAAGTCCATCGGCTAATACACCTCCCTAACTTTGGGCTTCAGCAAAAGGCTGGACCAGAAGTCTCAGAGTACTGCAGCTACTACGTGACTCCCTTCCTAGAGAACTCACTTCCCAGCAAACTCTCTCACCTGGGAGAGTTTCTCACAAGCCTGACAACCTGCCTCTTCAACCAGTCTTCGACTAAGCTACAACCAGTTACGGATGATAGTAACAGCAACAACAACAGCAACCGAAAAAAATGGGTATGGACACCCAACAAGACAACAACCTAATGTTAAGTCACAACATGGCTCAGGCGACTACAATTGTGGCAGGCTTCACAGGAAACAGCACAGGATGGACATCTTCGTTTCTAGTTTCAGAGATGCGTGAGGGTATGTTGGGGGTCAATACAGTTCAGCAGAAACAAAAGTGGGAACCCAAAATGGTTCACGTATGAATTGGGCTCTGCAAGTGTGGATAGACTGGCTTCACGAAAAAATACACAGGTCATCTTTTTGGTTCTGGCTTTCAGAATGCGTGATTATGCCAATGTTGGTCACAGAGGCAAAACGGGTTCACGAGTCAGTCTGCCATCATTCACCTGAGTTCATGTTGCATTATCGCATCCTGCACATGAACCCGTTTTGCCTCTGTGATCGACCTTGGCATAATCACGCATTCTAAAAGCCAGAACCAAAAAGATGACCTGTGTATTTTTTTGTGAAGCCAGTCTATCCGCACTTGCAGAGCCCAGTCTGTACGTGAACCATTTTGGGTTGTTGCCTTCTATTTTTCCTGAACTGTATTGACCTGCGTCATACCCTCACACATATCTGAAACCAGAAATAGATATGTTCATCATGTGTTGTTTCCTGTGAAGCCCGATGCAATTGTGTAGTCGTATGAGCCATCTTCTGAATTAGCGTTAGGTTGTTGTCTTGTTGGGTGTCCATACCCATTTTTTCCAGTTGTTTTTGTTGTCATCCGTAACCAACTCTAACTAAGTCGAAGACTTGTTGAAGAGGTAGGTTGTTAGGCTTGTGAGCATCTCTCCTAGGTGAGAGAGTCTGCTGGGAAGTGATTTCTCCTGGAAAGGAGTCCTGTAGCAGACACAGTACTCTAAGACTTTTGGTCCAACCTGTTGTTGAAGCCCAAGGTAGGGGAGGTCTACTAGCTGATGGAATTGTATTAGTGAAGGTGTATCCTCTTGGGGTGAAGTAGGTGTGTGGGGAATGAGGGTCTATGTGTTGTGGGTATAAGTGGCTCCTGGGATAAAAGATCCTTCTTGTTGCTTTAAGAAACTTCCTTGTTGTCCTTGCCAAGCTTAGAATTCCCTTTCCTGGTGGATTTTAGTCCCAACTCGGGGGTGACCTACTGTTGAGAGTGATGGGCAGCGCGGTCTAAGGCTGGGAGGTTCATGGAAGGTTTACACGCAGTTAGTGGATTACTCCAGCTAAAAGATAAGTATCATTGTTGTGCTAAATTATGTATTGTATACATGTTTTATGATGGTTGTATGTTTTCATGTATTCCATTGCATGTATGATTTTTTGTTAATTCTATTTAAGTATGTATGATGACAGTAACTCTATGTTAAATGTTCTAATTTAATTTAATGCATATATATCATTTAAGTTGTATGAAGCATTACTCGGCTTGTTGGTGGGTCGGGGATGTTACAACAGCGGCCAGCTCCTCTTCATCCTTCCTTGCTCTATCCAGGGTGGCATTTGTGATTGCCATCCCTGCGTCGATAAGCTCGGACGTCTTGGCATGCTCATTGCTGATCAATTTTTCCTTTGTGGTGATGAGGATGGAGTTGTCCAGAGTAAGCCTCCTCTTCTTAGTGGTTCTCTTCATTATGGCTTTCCTCTTTCGGTCATAGGTGATGACTTGTATATCGACGACCGCATCCACGGGTTCGGGGATTTTCTACTCTCCCCAAGTGAGCGTTTTTCCCAGGATCGAGACGATGTAAATATGTTCAAGGTTGGGTTCTTGAACCTCTACTATACGTCCCAAAGGTTCAACCTTTGGTTGTTTCTCATCGGGAGGTAAAGTACTGGCCAGTTTTGATGAATCGGGGGTAGGCTCGGTACTTACCTGATAATCAGTTGTTGAGATGTCGATTTCCTACTGTGGAATTTCTTCTTCTTATTCACCTGACCCTAGCTCATCCTTCAGGTTGTCCACTTGGGTCCTTGATGCATCGAGTAGCTCAGTGTCTAAGACACTTTCGACCTCCTGTTCATTATGTGGGAGGCTTTGAACTTGAGCATCGGGAGTTGGGGAAGATGCTTTCTCGGGTTCCTTTTCCTTTTCAATTTGTACCGAAGTCACCAGGGAAACCTTCGAACTCTCCCCATCATCATGATAATTATTAATTCATGTAAGGGGTTTGGTACACTTTCTCTCCCTGATGTCCTTGTTATCTCGGGTTGATCTGAAACGCCCCCCAGTAATCTGACCTGTGGCGTTGAAACTTCAGGGTTATCTGACCCTGTGGTTTCTCCAATTTGTATCGGCTATGGGTCGCTTGGTCCTTCCCAGCTTTCAATTGGGTTGTCGACAGGAACCCTTTTCATCTCTACAAGGTCTGGTTCATTCTGCATCTCATCAATTACTCTCTATGCTTGTTCCATTAGGAGAAATCCCCTTTCCTGTGCCTTCGGTGTCAAAGACAATCCCCTGTTTTGCACCTTTGTTTCCTCTATCGCTCTGATTTTTTCCCTAGATCTGAGGGCCTCTTCAGCCGACTTCTCTATCGTTGTCGCTTGTTCATCCAAGATCATGGCCTTGAACCTGGTCATTTTCGGGTAGGCCATCCATTGAACCACCTCATCCCAGTCCTAGGCGTTCTCTATGAAGACTTCGTCTTCGAACTTATCGTGAGCATACGGCCAGCAGGACAACACTTGTGAAGCATGTTGCAGGACCAGGCCCTTTGGATTGTGCTTGTGGAATCGGCCCGTCGGGAATCTGAATTTGAGTTGGCTCAACCCTTCTTGTTTGGCATGAGCGATATCCTTTACCAAATAGAACCCTACATGGAAACCGTAGGGTATGAAATCTCATTTCCTGTCTTTGACCAGGGTGGCGTTGTAGCCTTTTAAGATGGTCTGATAACGTATTTCTCCTATGACGAGCAAGGCCATGACATGAGCTGGTAGGAGATGTGGTGCTATGGTGGCCCCGAACACCCTGATTTAGTTGGCACGTGTTAGGGCTCAAAAATGTCCTATTTTCATCCACCTTTCCCTTCATTATTCTCCACATTTCATCGCCCCATTAACCTTTCACGATATCATTTCCATAAATATACTTGGGTTTCACCTTATTGTTCTCCACTTTATTCATTTTAGTATTAAAAGGGAATTTGTGATTAAATGTTAGAAAATCGACATGTTTTCATATATATCTCAAAAATGTGTGAGCTTTGTAATGTGTAGGAATATGAGAAGGATTAATTCAAAAGGACTTCTCAAATACTTCCTCCACCATTTCAAGATTTGAGGAGATAATTCAAGCCCATTCCAAGGAGAATATGATGGAGATTTGGTTGGAGTATCTTATCCAAGATGTATGAGAGATATATGTGAGGATTTGAAGGGATTATATTTTGTAGTAATGGGAAAATAGTTGAGAGAATAGTGGATCTGTAATTATGAGATGGTTATCTTATCTTCAAGGCTCTCAAGTATAAAAGAGAGTGCTCTCTCTTCATGAGGGAGTAGTAATCATTTAGTGGTAGTAATAATTGAGGAATAATTTGGTAGTCATTGAGTAGTCATTGAGTAGTCCTTAGGATTTGAAAGAGAAAGGGATGCTTAGCTTTGATTCATAAGTTTTGGTTTCCATGTTTTCATTATTTTGTTATGAATATTGATTTGATTATTGTAATGTAAGACTGCTTCATTTGCGTGAGCTCACATATGTTGATGTGTCCTTCAACTCTTCCTTCATGTAGTTCTCCATTCCTAGATTAATTTCCTTTGCGCAATTTCCCATTCTTAGAGTAATTTCATTTACGCAACTAGATTAATTCAATTCCAAGTCGTGTGTTTCAATTTCCTCCATTAGATTAATGATTCAATTTTAGTCGTGTGTTAGATTAACAATTCAATTTAAGTTGTAGCTTAAACATTAGATTAGATTAGTCTCTCTTCAATATTTCATATACTTTGTGTGTGCTTCATCAGTTTACGAATCCCGGGTTGAAAAATTAAATAGTTGGGCAAGTACTACAATTCAATTAATACAACATTAGTTTGGCCCAATATAACGACTGTCGTTCCCTTGTCACGATTGTTGTTCCTTTTGTAAGTGGTGTTGTTCATTTGAACGGAAAAAATTGTCGTTCATTTTGTTACGATTGATGTCCCTTTCCAGGGGTTGCATCTCTGGAGGACGGGTATTGAAAACGGAAGGTAAGAACCTACGTAGGCGACAAGTAAAACGCTTGTGCCAGCGCCTATCTTCAGATGATACATAGAGGTTATATTTTAGGACATCTTTAGAGCCCAACATTTTGGCATCGTTGTCGGGGAAGCACGATGGATTGAGGTATTAGTTTCTTTTTCATTTTAATTCATGCAAGTGTGATCTAGACATGTTGGTAAGGGGTCATAGAATCTCGTGACAGGAGACTCCTCATGTTCTCCCTACCAACTAGGTAAAAGTAGTTTCAATTTATGCAAGAGTGTTTAATTTCTGCAAGTGTGATCTAGACATGTTGGTAAGGGGACATAGAAGCTCGTGAGGAGACTCCTCATGTTCTCCCTACCAACTAGGTAGAAGTAATTTCAATTTTTGCAAATTTCAATTTCTGCAAGATTAGTTTCAATTTCTGCAAGTGTGATATAGACATCTTGGTAACAGGACATAGAAGCTCATGAGAGGATACTCCTCATGTTCTCCCTACCAACTAGGTAGAAGTAATTTCAATTTCTGCAAGTGTGATCTACATGTGGTAGTTCTAAGGGTCATAGAAGCTCGTGAGAGGAGACTCCTCACTGTCCCTACCAACTATCAAGAGCCTTAATTTCCACAACTGTGAAGAGTAATTTTTTTTATGTTTTACTAAGAGTGTTTTTTTTTAAGTTTTTCATTTTGATTTGTGTGTTGTAAGAATCATTTTTTAACATGGTTTAACAATTAATGTCAGCTTGGAACTACTCACTCAGATCCTAGCAGATGTCGGGATTTCCTCTTCCCAGGAAGATGAGATCTTGTCAAGGATCAAAGATTCAAATACTCCTCCATAAACAATTGAAGATCCAACACCTGAAGACTCTTATGCATCCAATGATGGACAATTGATCGAAAAGGGGATCGAGGAAAATGAAGAGGAGTTACAGCATGATCTGAGAGAGGAACAATGCACCTATGAAAGCCTTATCGAACGATGGTTTCAAGCAATTACTAGGTTAGATACTTTTAGTTTTTCTTTTTATTGTTTTAATTCACAGTTTCAACAACTAATTTCACATGTTCATATATATTTTTTATTCTCATTTATGAAATTGAAAGACACCATATTCTTATTACTATTGTGGTTATGGCTACATTGGCTATTTGACTACACGTGACTAATCTCTCATTTTTAATTAGCTTAGTTTAGGTAGGATTTTATTTTGTATTTGTTAGAATAAGTATGCTCTCCTCCGCGCTTCGTGCGATTGCAAGGATCATAAAGTAGGATATCTTTAACTTTTTCAGGAATGAATAAATTGATGTTTTGTAAACACGCCTAATCTATTTCATCCTTAATTTGAAAATCATTTATCTCCATTTGCTAAAAATAAATTTTTGTTTCAATTTGTTTTACATTTTTCAGATTATTTTTTTAGAAACAAATATAAATAAATAAATAACTTAAAAAAAAAAAATCCTATCCATCTTATACATGCAAATAAGAGCAATAAAGCATTAGCTGAATAGAACAAAAATTGGTCTGTGGGCAGATAAATCCTTTGAGCTTTTACCTGAAACCGTATCATGTTTGTTGCTACTGCTCTTGTTTTAAACCTTCTTGCATAGAGATCTGAAACCTGCAAACATTAGCTCTTACACATTTGACCTACTATAAAAGAATAAACATTGTTGCAATCTGCTTCATACAATGTGACAATACAAGGCAGACAACAGGGTTTGGTGATCGATCATGATGGTTGGCAACAAGATGAGAATATGGAGGCAGAAGTCGAAACTTTTCCAGAAAGGCCTAGTGAACCTAACTGCACATATTACATGCAGACTAGACTTTGTGGATTTGGCATAAGTTGTTGGTTTAGCCCAAATGAAAATTGAGTGAAACAAATCACCAACGATGCAAGAAGCAAGGCGTCGATGTAAGAAGTAAGAAGTAAGGCGGTGAGCAAATCAATAAGCCTAGCAAACAAGTAGCCTACAAGAGCAAGCGAACTACCAATGGAAACAAGCAAAGCAAACAAACCGCTAATGCAATGGAGGCAAGCAAAGAAAGAGCAAGTCAAGCATAGATATAAGGCTTTGGTTCTAGTTTCGATCACGCACGGGTCGAGCATTCATTATGTGCAGGTAGCTCGTGTATATCCCACCATTCTTCTCCACAATGCCTCTGCCTGTGATTAGAGGTCGTTGTGCCTTCAGAAAGATTGCACGAACGAGTGAGGGGAGCTAGTTTTGTTCTCGTGTGCATACTATATGAGAACAGGACAGTGCAAGTATGGTGAAACTTGTAAATTCCATCATCTACAACCAATTAGTATATTAGTTCCAGTGTGTGGGTCTTCATCTTCGTTCAATAATATGCTAGAGCTACTGCGAGGAAAAAGACTTGCTTTTTTTTGGAAAGATTCATTTCTAAAAGCCCAGTCAACTATCCATTAACACTATCCGAGAGAGATGGAGGCGGTTGCTTATTTTTCATGATCACAAGCTCCAACAATGAATGAATATCATTAAAACGCAATCTCTGTGATATGGCATCCATTAGATTTTTTTTTCCGGAGGTTGCAAGACTGGCATTCAAAGATTTTTCTTCGAGACTAAATCTAAGTTACCCCAATATTCTTCCATATTAACGATGATTAGAGATCTTATTTCAAAACTGTTAGCATCCACATCATATTTGATCATGTAGAGAGCTTGATTGAAGCTCGAGCAGTTGATCATATCGAGAGCCCGAGATCAAGTTTATCTGGTTTCAATAAAGAGAAAGTTGAATAGGTTCGAGAACATTTCGTCATTCATTAAGGGAATTGTTTAAAAGCACATGGGGTTACAAGTCTGCCACAAGGGCACGAGAGTTTTCAATGTCGGGTTGATGGGGATCTGATCCTAACATCTGCCTATCTAAATCAGAATTTAAAAACATGATATATATGTGTCTCCTGCTAATCTTCACGAGCCTTTATGTGAGAAAGATTTTTGAGTGATTGTGTGGATGTCATTTCAGTGAATTTGATGTGATGGAGACGTACTGTGTTTGTATATTGTTGAATGGTGAACTTGATTGAAGGCTGAGTTTGCATGCCTTCCCATAATGAAGACAAATCCCCCTTCAAGAGGCAGAGACAATCTGCCACAAGACAAAAGAACACAACAGTATATCAAAGCGATCGGAATCTATGAAGACGATGTTTTCATCTGTGAAGAGATTTGCTGGTGGGAAATCTCTTGCAGAGGATGCTCCACGGATTTGAGACAGGCCGCCACAAGACAGAAGAATGCAACAGTATAACAAAGCGATCAGAATCTATGAATACGATGTTTTCATCTGTAAAGAGACTTGTTGGTGGGAAATATCTTGCAAAGGATGCTCCACGAATTCACTGGCTTTATATCGTGTTTCTGGCATTTGATGTATTTTTTTTATTAGATTTTGTGTTGCGGTGGCATGTATGATTGACATTATTGTCTATTTTTTTCTACCTTGCATTATAGCCATTTTATATTCTATGGATAACCTAGATGGTGCATCTGAAACATAAATTAACCTTCTTACCTACTATTGGGACATGTCCATTGTGGATCTGGTATATAAGCTCGTTGAATTCTTCGAAAACAGATGTCGATTTACCCTCAAAATCCTAGAAGTCGTGATTAAGCAAATCAGTGGAAGCAGGACAGCTATAAGGATGTCCCCTATCACAGACCACAAGGGCGCCTTCACAAGTAGCGGGGGGATTCAACAAAGACACTACAATATCAGTTCCTTCTTTGGAATTAAGTGTGATCTTTCACGAGAGTCCTTGCAGAAGCATAGAGATGATTACGAATGGGCTTACCAGAACATTGCCAACCCTTGGAAGCAGAAGCAGAGGAGAGAAACCACGGATCATAATAAGAATAATAATGGATATGGTGTCATGCACTCTCAAGAAATAGCAGCACCTATCTCATGAGAAAACATTCCTTTCCAGATTGCTACAATTCGAAGTGACAATGCATACATGATATCCTTTGCCGATTGTTTATGTTTCAGGGTTTTCAGTTGATGCAAGCGGTGGATGGCATAGAGGGTTTGCATTTATTACCACCAGAGCATGTTGCGAGGCTTTTGGAAACTTGGAAGAAACTTTTCTAGTTGCAGTTATCACCATCTACTTTTATCTGGAGATCTCACTATCCCCAAAAATTAACATAGAAAGCTGACGACATGTATGATTGTTGCGTTTTTTGACATCCTTGCTGGCCTCCTCCGTTGGAACACGTCTTGACAAAGACAAATGCGATTAGGTACTTTTCCTGTTGGTTTTACCTTCAATCGCATGAAGTACTGGTCTGATCCTAATACAACATGGGCGCTACAAATTTCTCCTGTCGGCTAGAGCATTCATGGAGGTCTGGTGGTGCAGCAAGCAATCAACGATGAAACAAGCGCGTGCAACGATCACGACAAGAGGTATACAACGCATTTTTTACTTTGTCGCATTTGTCCTTCTTTCTGCATGTTATATTTTCAAACATCTCACAATTTTTCATGCAAGATTTGTACTAAGTTTTTTCAGGAGCGTGGTCGATCGCATCTTCTTGCTGAAGTGATTTTCAAAGATCAAAAAAAAATTTGAAACAAGACTTTCTTCCTTGATTGCCTAAAGGAGTTTTTACTCATCATAAACATCATGATGTTGTTACACAGCGACCATTCATCAAACCATTTTGTGTCATGAATTATTTCTTCCTAACTCTCCTTCAAAGCAGATTGGTCATCCCTGTGTCGAAGCCCATCTTCCATTTCCTTATCCTTCATGGCTTCACACGCGCCTACTTTTCTGAGTCGCATACATCTCTTTATCTTTTTCAATTCAGTTTTCCTTGTCAATAAAACTATCCATCTCCCTTTCCATGACTACATTGCCTTGCCATAAACATTGTTACTACTGAGATATTTCCTATATTGCTACCAATATTTTTATCAAAACTCACATTGATTGATGTGGGATTCCTTAAGGCCCACCTTTCAACAAGTCTTGCCCCATCGACCTCAACACCTTAACCGGGATATAGACTAGAGTCCATTTGAGTACCTAGAGGCTTGCATGCCTTAATGGCAAGTTCTCTCGCTAATAATCATGGGAATACATCAATGTACCTTGATTGTCAGATCTTGCAAGTGGCTCGACATCAGCTCATTCATTCACACTTCGCAAGATGTACTCGGGTACCTTGGCTCTCATTGACATCAATGGTGAGTTACCTCGCATTGGTTAACAACATTTATCATTGGTCGGTAATCCAATGACTTATTTTCATGCTCGACATTGACACATTCATTCACATGATTAGAATTGTACCATCGGGTTTAGCGACGGGAGAAGACTATACACTTTTCATGACTCTATCAGCAGTTACAACAACATGACTTCATCCATATGAGAGTACCACAATTCCACTTTCATACTTTCTCTTTTCCCTGATTCATTCAGCAACAGTTCAGATTCCTCCACTTCACATTCTATGATCCAGAAGACAGCAGTCGCTGCTACAGCAACAGTCACTTTTCACATGATCCTACAGCAGTGACATCTTCCATGCTCTAGCAGCTGGATCATCCATATTCCTATTGCATAGTTCATCAATATTTTGGGTAAGTGGAGGTATGTTATTTTCTAAACTTTAAACTGCTAGCAATGAATAATTTAGAAAATTCCCTCACCCAGATCCCTTTCCTTTTCACTTCTATGACTTATGCCACGTTGCATGAGGACATGAAACAAGTTAAATTGGCGGGTAGGGGACTTTATTCACTATCATCACTCCATTTTTCCAATACCATCATTCCATTTTTCGTCTCATGTACCATTTAAGAACATTTCTTTTCCAATGATACTCTGTTGCGCTATAAGCATTGTTATACATATTGGCATGATTCACACATATACAAAAAAAGGGGGGGCTTTATTATACTCGGTGATGTTTCCTTATGCACATTGATAGCATATATTTTCAAGTAAGAATATGGGAAAATTATTATCATAAAAGAAAGAGAACAAATAACGAAATAAATTTTAATAACACAAGAACCAACATTATTTATATTCATGGTTGTCACACAAGAACCAACCATAAGAAAAATGTCAATTGTTACTCATGTAAATCCCATCCTGGAAACCTTTATTATCATCACTCAAAGCCAACATTCAGATGCCAAAATTTCTTGAGAAGATCCATGCATGGTTGCATGAGGACATGCAACAAGTTAAGTTGTGAGGTATGTTGGGGCTCAGAAATGTCCTATTTTCATCCACCTTTCCCTTCATTATTCTCCACATTTCATCGCCCCATTAACCTTTCACGATATCATTTCCATAAATATACTTGGGTTTCACCTTATTTTTCTCCACTTTATTCATTTTAGTATTAAAAGAGAATTTGTGATTGAATGTTAGAAAATCGACATGTTTTCATATATATCTCAAAAATGTGTGAGCTTTGTAATGTGTAGGAATATGAGAAGGATTAATTCAAAAGGACTTCTCGAATACTTCCTCCACCATTTCAATATTTGAGGAGATAATTCAAGCCCATTCCAAGGAGAAGATCATGGAGATTTGGTTGGAGTATCTTATCCAAGATGTATGAAAGATATGTGTGAGGATTTGAAGGGATTATATTTTGTAATAATGGGAAAATAGTTGAGAGAACAGTGGGTCTGTAATTATGAGATGGTTATCTTATCTTCAAGGCTCTCAAGTATAAAAGAGAGTGCTCTCTCTTCATGAGGGAGTAGTAATCATTTAGTGGTAGTAATAACTGAGGAATAATTTGGTAGTCAATTAGTAGTCATTGAGTAGTCCTTAGGATTTGAAAGAGAAAGGGATTCTTAGCTTTGATTCATAAGTTTTGGTTTCCATGCTTTCATTGTTTTGTTATGAAGATTGATTTGATTATTGTAATGTAAGACTGCTTCATTTGCATGAGCTCACATATGTTGTTGTGTCCTTCAACTCTTCACATGTTGTAATTGTTCTTCCTTTATGTAGTTCTCCATTCCTAGATTAATTTCCTTTACGCAATTTCCCATTCTTAGAGTAATTTCATTTACGCAACTAGATTAATTCAATTCCAAGTTGTGTGTTTCAATTTCCTGCATTAGGTTAATGATTCAATTTCAGTCGTGTGTTAAATTAATGATCCAATTTCAGTTGTATCTTAAACATTAGATTAGATTAGTCTCGCTTCAATATTTCATATACTTTGTGTGTGCTTCGTCAATTTATGAACCCCGGGTTGACAAATTAAACAGTTGGGCAAGTACTACAACTCAATTAATACAACATTAGTTCATCCCAATATAACGACTGTCGTTCCCTTGTCACGATTGTTGTTCCTTTGGTAAGTGGTGTTGTTCATTTGAACTGAACAATTGTCGTTCCTTTTGTTACGATTGTTGTCCCTTTGCAGGGGTTGCATCTCTGAAGGATGGGTATTGAAAATGGAAGGTAAGAACCTATGTAGGCGACAAGTAAAATGCTTGTGCCAGTGCCTATCTTCGGATGATGCAAAGAGGTTGTATTTTAGGACATCTTTAGAGCCCAACCGCGTGCTCGTCCAAATACCAATGGCCTACCTTGGATATCATTTTATTGGTTTTCGTCAATAGCCTTGGGCATTCCTTATTAAAAAGAATAAAATAAATCCGGGCAATGAATTCATCGCAGATGAGGGAGTAAGATTTCTTATACCTATTTTCCCATAGCACGTTGAAGTAGACGTGGACCGGGAGCTCTGTAACATGCCAACTCAAATTCATGCCAGCGAAGACGTTCCTAGCGCACATGACATCGAGCAGGTATGAAGCCATGTAAAAAGCTGGCGCTTCCCCTTCCTTCGGCATCTAAGCCTATTAAACACAGGTGCTTAGTTTCTTGGAGATTATTTCTCCCCATTTGAAGTTGCACCCGACGATCACAACTGTGTATGCCAAAGGCATCCATGCATCTAAAAACCTGGGGCAATCTTTCTCTCCGTACAATCGGCAAATGAGAGCCATCAAATAGACGTATGGCTCCCTTAAGTTAATTGTCCCATACTAGCCAGTGTTCTGGTTGGTAAACTTCTTTTCCTCCCTCCACCATGAGGCCATCACCCTGTTGGTGTCATGGCGTTCGTAGAAATTCACCACGAAGTTTGTGTTTAGCTGCTCCTCTAGGTCTCTGAGTTTGTAATATTTATGAACTTCTACCGGGAGGAAAACTCTGACACGCCCACCATTTTTATCATTGATTAAACATTTATGTGTGTCTGTGTGGTCGATGAGCCACTTCAAGACCTCTATGTAGGAGAAAATGGGGTTTTGTTTTCCACCATATGTAGATATGACCATCAAATGTTCAAGAACACCTGGTCGCCGAGCGCCCTTACGTCCATGTCACTATGTGGGACATATTCTAGGTATTATTCTCAGTTTATCATGTTCCCCCCACTGTGGGAGTGCCACCTTGGATCTGGTGCTTGCCTCTGTATCACCAAAGGCCAGAGGTTGGATGAAAACCTTATTCGTTGTTGTCTTGACGACATGCTCTGGCCTAGGGACGTACTCCAAATGCCTCATGTTTCCTGGAGAAGAACCTTCCCCTGTCTATGGTTCTTTTAGCTTTGGTGCTCTCGGCGAGCGTCTGGTGGTTGGCTTTCTCAGTGGCATTTTTCCTACAACTTAAGTTAAAATTGAGAGACTATGTAAAAAAAATGAGAAAAACACATATAAATTATAGCCAACGAATTTACAGACTCGGATACATACCTCTAAAGCTTGTTAAAACCTAGTTATTTTGATAATCACGAGGTCGATACATCTTTTGAGTTGATCGTCTTTCTCCTTTGGACGCTCTAGAGTTATCTTACACAAAGAATGACTTCATTCACAATGGTTCAAGAGATTTTAAACAGGAAAGATATTATTGTGTCGCATCAGCCATTCAATTCGAGTTATGAGTGAATTTTCAATAAATCTGTCGTTCAATCTCTAGAACTTAAATTCATTGTGGGTTGACGGCAGAGGCATGGGTGTTGATGTGGTCTATCAGTGGTTTCAAAAGTTTGTTTTGATTGGCATACGAGGTAGCAACTAATGTGGGATCGAGTATTAATTAGCTCCTTAAATGCCCAAAATTTGATCGTATCTAATGTTGGAAACGTCTCATCGTGTCGCTCATTTAGTGGGTGGATCAGGGATCGGGGTCATGTTATGAACATTTTCGTTGATACTCTCCTGTAAAATCTCTAATGTCGATTGATATTACCGTACAGTGCTGACGCGGAAAAGCTGACACAGGGGTGTGACTAGGACTTAGGTAACCAAAATGACTCAAGATAGAACTAGAACATACGACCTTCTTACCTGGTAAAGACATGGGGCGTTGGAGACCAGTGACTTAATTCACTCGTGTTAGTCGAAGTCGGGACATTCCTTAAGCTATCCATTCTAAAAAAAACCTTATCTTGTCGATGCCGAAAAAGTTCCAACGATCGGTGATCGGTGATAAGCCTACAAAAGTTCTCTCGGATTGGCTCCCTTGAAAAAGTCTCGATGTCGAAAACTGCATCAGGGATCGGCGATAACTCTATCGTGGTCAAAATATTTGTTATGATCCTTCTGGGTTTTCCCCAATCCCAATAAATTGCATCGAGCATCGGCTATCGGTGATTTCTTTTTGTCCTTCGTTAACGTCTGTCATCCTTTTATTTTACCGATGTCGAAGGGGATCGACTATTTCTCGAACCTTTATGCGAAAAACTTACGTAAACTAGAACTGTCTTCTGTTGATGCCGATGAACATCGACACTCAACGACTGTGGTTTTTTGACTGGTTCTTCTCTCTTCTTTGAATTCTTTCTGATGTTGAACCTGAGTGTGTTGGGTGCAGTGTTTGGCTGTCGATTCTTTATTCATGTGTTAAGGTATTTTAGTCATGGGGTTTAATAAGTTCAAGAAAACCTGAATAGGTGATGAGAGTCATGAAAATAAGCAAAGACAAAACATTTCCCAAAATGAAATCAAATCAGACAGTGCAGAAGATCAAGTGGTACCGAAAAAAGTAAAAAATTTGACAAGGATTTTTTAGGGTGTGTTGAGTGCTCAACAAATGACGACTTACTGGGAGAAATCAGAATATTTGTTCCTACCTTGGGCTTAGCTGATGGGAAATCTAGTTAAGAGCTTAACTGGATTTTATCAGAGCCTGTTTTATCCTTGCATTTGAAATTCCCCGGTTGGTGCATCTGGGTCTTCTTGTGGGGTTTCAACCCTTATTTCGCCTTTGTTTCCTGTAACCCTGACTCATGCCCTCTTTGACAAGAGTCAAGTAAAGAATTCATTGGCACCAAGCCTTTTAGTTATCATCAGTCACTTTCTACGGTGTTTCTCTGCTGCTAGCGAGTGTCCATAGCCCCGATGGAGTCACCTCGACGTCACAAACCTTGCTCCGTTGCCAGCAAGTGTCCATAGCCTCGACGAAGTTATCTGCATAGCCTCGCCTACTGTGCACTCATTCGATATGATTGATTTTATTTTGGCATAATTCCATGAGTGAGTCGGAGAGGAGCACATCTGTTATTTGAAAAATGAGATGGTTAAGGTGAAATTGTTGCTAACTTTGTCTCGAGGTACATGTAGTCTTTTCCATATTTCCATATTTCCCTTCAGGTTTTTACCAGACCATCAGGTGGACACTTCATCACTTTTCCAAGGTTGTTCATCTGCACAGGTTAGATAGAGAACTCCTTTAAAACAATTGCAGGTCTCCTAGCACTTCTTGTATTGTATGTAAGTGATGAGTCAGGAACAGAGATCGCCATATCGCATAAACTAAAGTCAACCAATGTCTTTCTAAAAATAAACTTCAAAAGCGCATAAGTATTATAACAAGAAACAAAACACAAAAAATGAACTCTGCAATCAGCCAACCTAAAAATAAAACATCATGAAAACACACCCACACATTTTAATGAAAATATTGTTTTAGGGATTGGCCATTCACCTAGAGGGCGTCAGGTTCCCCCCTCAGATTTTGCAAATGGTACGTTCCTACCCCAATTTTCTCAGTTACTTTAAAAGGTTCGAGCCATAGATTCTGAAACTTAGAATGTTTTCCCTTCGGCTCATTTGCTCTGTCCCATTTTAGGACTAAGTCTCCTACTTCAAAATTATTCTCTTTGGCCTTATGCTTATCAAACCACCTTTTAAATATCTACTAATGATCTATGAACTTCGATTTTTCTTTATCCCTTTCTTCTTCCAACATGAGGATGGCATAAATTCTTTGTTGTATAACTGATGAGGGTTTTCCTTTAGAATCTTGAGCAAGCTAAAGAGATCAAAGATATAGCCCATTCGAGAGAATGGATTCTTGTTCGTATACCAGAAAGTATGGGGAATTCACTATAGCTTCCTTGGGTGTTACTCTATCATCCCATAATTCATTATGTAGTGAACTATACCAATTCCTTTAGTTGTCTGCAACTGTTTTATTTAATATCCTCACTAGGTTCTTGTTGGTTGATTCTGCCACTCCGCTCCCCTGTGGATAGCAGTTTGCAGAGTATCTAATTATGATTCCTTTGTCTAAAGCAAACTCTATTAATAGGGTGGAAGAGAAGTAAGCAGAATTATCGAAAACAAGGATGGAAGGCATATCGAACCTTGTGATCTGTTGTTGATCTATGAATTGGATCGCCACCTTTTCATTTACATGAGTTAGAGCGATGGCCTCTTCCCATTTCGTGAAATAGTCTATGGCAGTCAGTATGTATCTATGTTGTTTTGAAGAACTCGGTGTAATTTATCCTATGATATCTAACCCCCATTGCTCGAATGGCCTGGAGACAGCCACAGGTGGGAGTGGGAAAACTACTCTCTTTTCCCTCCCAACGCTTATTTGACAAGTTTTACAATTTCTAGCATATGTGTGAGCATCCCTGAACAAAGTAGGCCAATAGTAGCCATCTCTCGGTGTTTTGTGGGCGGTGGTGTTTCCTACGAAATATCCACCTGCAGGACCATCATGGAGCCCCTTCAGAACCTTGTCTGACTCTTCGCGTTCGAGACATCTTAAAATTACCCCATCATAATTAACATGGAAGAGCACTGAATATATGAGGCGATATTGTGATGATTTTAACCTGAGGGCTCTCCTTTCCCTAGGATTTAGGTTTTCTGGGCAAGTCCCATGATGCAGGAGATAGGTCAGTTTCTCATACCAAGACTCTTTCCCCGGGGAGACATATGAAGCTTCACCACACCATAATGCCAATTCATTCTCCCATCTGGAGTCTTCATTTACTTAGTCCTGGGCTTCAGCTGTCAGTTTTCATAATCCTTGTCCTTTAACCAATTTAGCAGGTTTTATATCTCGATCAAATTATTGGACTATTGCCATCTATTTTTCTCTTCTTTCCCCCATCTCATGTTGAGTGAATAGGGATCGGACTACAGGGTGAGGCACGATGACTTTGGTAAGGTTCTTTAGGATGTAAGATCTGAAGTGTTTCACTACCTTGTATACTACATAAGCTTGCTTGTCTATAGCAGGGTAATTTAGTTCAGCCCCTTGGAGATTAGTGCTCATAAATGAGACCGGGGCCTTGTTGTTTTCATCATCCTTCTGATTCAATATAGCAGCTAACGATTGGTCGGAGGCAAAAGTGTAGAGGAAGAAATATTTGCTAAAGTCGCGACTTCGCAACATTGGGGCTTGAGATATTGCAGCCTTAATATTGTTGAAAGCACTTTTCCGTTCATCATCCCACTTAAATTCAGCATCTTTGCATATCATTTTTTGTAAGGGGTTGGTAGTTTCAGCGAAATCGAGGGTGAATTTCCTCACAAAATTGATTTTCCCAAAGAAGGATTGCATAACCTTTTTGTTGTGGGGTAATGGAAGTTGAGCTATAGCCCTAATTCGCTCTAGGTATATGTGATTTCCTACTTGAGATATAATATGACCTAGTAGGTTACCTTCCTCGACACCAAAGATAGTTTTCTTAGGGTTTAAGGATATACTATATTTCCTACACCTTTCAAAAATCTGGGTTAAGTGTTGGATGTGAATACACATTCACGTCGTCCAAATAAACTACTACACATTTTTTGATTAGTCATGTTGGCATAGGAGCAGACCCAGGGTTCAACGCTACAACAGCGCACCAACAAAACCCTAACTACCGACCCTTTCGACAACACCTGCGAAGCATATGACGTCTCACCCGAGGTAAAGGCAAGTGTGGTTGCAGGACTCAGGTGTCTATAACCTTAGTTGGTACATAGATCTATGATTGTAATACTTAACAGAGCACTTAGCACCGACAGTTCATCAATATTTAACCACTATCCACTCTGCAGATAAAACAGAGCATCGCATCATTCATTCAGATCTGATGTATCTAAGCACTTATCATAGAGAGGTAGATTAGATCTAGCAGGTTCAATCACTAAGCACATTCACATAGGTCAAATATAACATCCATATACATCATTAGCACAAAGCATAAACAAATATATATATCTATATCAAAGCACTTAGCAAGTAAAGACATAAACACATCAAGGCATCGCACAAAGCAGAGCAACACAACCTATACGTCGTTCAAACCCACCCTCGGGCTACATCCACCAACTCTTATTCTTTATTATCTTTGTCAAGCTTCTTACAGGCACATAGAATCAAAATCCTACTCCGCAGAAGATAGGTTATCTACGCGCACGCCGCCAGATCCTCCTTCTTCGAGCTAGGGTAAAGCACCAAGACTTCTTACAATTACTTGCACATAGCTCTTCAAGTCTCATAGAGTATGCACAGAGCACTTACAATCCTTCAATCACATATATCTAGCACTTAGCCATTCGTAACTGATCTTTTATTACATTGCCTAGACATCTATTTATACTTTACAAAATAGGCCTAAACATGGGTAAGCCCATGGGCTGACACCCCATACCCGTTACATAATCCCAAATCCCAAAAAGGACCCAAAAAGGGCTGAGATCCTACGATCTCTGCTTTTTCTTGCACTCCACCTTCGACAGGTTGTTGAAGTCCCAAAATAGGTCAAACTTAACCAAGGATCTCCCAAAACTTGGTCAAGGGCCAAGAGGCCCCCAACACTCACATGTGACTCATCCCAAGTCACTCTGATCTGGGTAGTTCTGCTTTGAAAGCCTCTAGCTTGGCCTAAGCTACTTTGACTTGTTGTTGTGCCATGGTCTCTTATGCAATGAACTCTTGGATGACTACCTCGTTCACAGGTCCCTCCAGGCGTTGTTCGGCTGCAGTGACAACCTGCTCTAGTTCTACTCCTCGGCCTTCGACCTGTGTGAACAATTGTTAAGCCTTATCTTGTACAGGTTGGAGCCTTTGAGTTACTTACATAAATATGCTATGGATAGTGTGGATATGTTGTTGGGCAGTGTGTTGCTCTTGGGATCACTTCATTATTTCCACAGCTAACAGGGGCTTCAATGGTGCTTGTATCGTTTTAGCTTGATACTTCGCCTCTTGGAGTTGCGACTCCAATGCCTTCTATTATGGATTCTCAATGAGTTGCTCGTAGGTCTAGGCACTGTAATCAATAATTTTCTTACATTCCATTGAAAAGGATTTTATTCTCCCAACTGTGCTTCGAGCAGTTGCCTCTCTTTGATCCCTTACATCTGGTGGAATCTCGGGCACTGCATAGAGCTCTAACTCTGCTATGTGTTGTTGTAACTATTGGATAGCTTCTGTGAGATTCTCTACTTGTTGCATGACTCAATCCTCTGCCTTCATTTCTACGACTATCACAGAATGAAGTGCTCTGCTGATCGCTTCTTTCACTTCGAGTTTCTCCATGAGCAACTATTCTTTTCCTTGTTGTATTTGTGCTTTTTCTTCATCAAACTTTGCTTGGAGAGAAATATTTTCTTGTTCTGCATCTCGACGTTGTTTTACAAGTACTCCTTGCACTTGCTTCAAGGCCTAGGTGGCTTTTTATGTTTCTTCTTGTGCTCATCGAAGGTGAGCTTCGACTGTATCAGCTAGTCGGTGGAGTTGGACTGGATCATCTGCCAACTCTGGTTCTCCCGATGGCAGAGGTGTAGTGGAGACTGCGTGGCTAGACTGAAGGGCCTGTTGTACCCCTCGGAGTTCGAATTCAATCCTAACATACATTTCTTCCTTCTTCGCTCCTTGTTTCTCTGTTATTTCCACTGAAGCATTGTTCAGGGTTGCGATGATGAAGTCAAAATCATCGGAGGTGAGGACAATCTGCATCTTGGTCATGGTGGCTTTTGATTTCTTTCAAGAAAAAGGTTTCAGGGGAGAAACCTTCCTCTTATTCAAGGGGTCAACCTCATCTTTGGTTGGTGTTACTTCGCTGGACTTATGTTCAACTTCTACTTTGTCATCACCCCCTCAGTCAGGTGACATGGAAGCAGTCTTCCCTGAGGTGTTGCTTAAGTTTTGGACCTCCTCAGTCTTCTTTTGCCTGTTGGTTCCAGGTGTATTTTGTTCTTTATGAGTGTCCTTTGGGCTGTCAAGAATATATATCTCTGTGGGGTTGGTAGGGATAAGGAGGTCAGCGGACCATTCCTTAGTGATTTCCTCCATGTCTTCTTCTGTAAGCTTATAATATGACTGTATTTTCTCTTTATGTTCATCTGCTTGCGTTGTAATGTAGGTGAAGTGTCGATCTACGTTGAACTTCATCATGGGTCGGAACCTTTGTAAGGTGTTCAGAGTCATGCGAGTCTCGGCTTCGATGGATCACTTTAGTTGGAGGTAGTATTTATGGAACATAGCATTCGACTACCATTGTTTGTTCATATTAGTTGAATACCACAGGGTAGTGAACTTCGTGGAAAGTGGTTCAAACGGCTCTATGTCTGGGAAGGTCGCTCCTTCCAGCATCTCCCAAGAAACAAATCCAAATCCAGTTGAAATGAAATTCATAACCCTGATCCTATGCTTCTCAGAAATCTAGTTCCAACTGGTTAACTAGGTACTTCGCCCAATTCATCTGTAGGCCTTCCGCGCACTTCCATGCAAGTTCGACGACAAAGAGGGTGACCTGCGTAGGTCGGTTCTTCCTTACTAACTTTACAGCTATCAGTTGATATGCGAGGTGCACTACACCACTCTGTATGGAGGCTACCTTGTAGCCTCTTGTTCCCTTCTCAACGTCGCCATATGTATCCTTGATCTTATGTGCTAGTGCCCCATCTATGGCTTTTCCTAGATAAAAGTCTCGTGGGTCGGGTCCTTGCAAACTCAGTCCTGCGATCCTATGGATCACCATTGGGTCCACTGTAATGTGGTGGTCTAGCCATAAGTAGCCACCATGGTAACACGACAGTAGCAGCTTGACATAGGCAATGAATTTCTGGTTTCTTCTGAAGTATGGGATCTTCATGACATTCAGCAGGGTGGAATGCGCAAGGTTCATCGTCCATGACTGAGGGATGATCTTCGATTTCTTCCCTTTTGTTCTAGTTAGGTACTTGTATGGGGCGAGCATACCATAGATCTTTCGATCACCGAGGTTGAAGTCGCTGAACTTCAACGCTGTGATCTTGTTTTGCTCTATTCGAACTATGCGTATCCCTTTCGAGAGGTACGCAGTAACTATGGTGTACTCAAACTCGTGTGGTACACTATCATGATTCACCGTGCCAGCCAGAGGTGGGATGTAATCGGGAAATATGGTTGGAATCAGTTTTGCATTTGTGAGGTCATCTTTATGCTTGGTTATCTTTTATGTTGATGGTCGGGATGGTCCGGCTCCATGAGCATTCGACGAAGAGGCTTGCACCGTTCTCGTCGATGAAGCTTGTATACCTGCATACATCGACATGACTCTTTCAATCATGAGGTCCATCAGAACTTCTTCAACAACTTTCTCCGCAGTGCTGAACTCGTCCGAAATACACGCTCATGGTTGAAAATATCGGGTTCGAGGAGTAATTTAGACACTATAATGGGATAGAGGGAAATAGCGCAATGATCATTGTGTAAAATCAACGAGTCTACGGGCTCAGATTCACGGTTAGCAAAAGTGTTCTCGGGGCATGGAGCAACGGGATAAATAGATAACTTGGAAACGAATTTCTTGCAACGGTCAACAAGCCTTAATTAACTTTGTTCCGTCCATTACGGCGTGTCCAACGGTTTGGTGGCAAACCATAAATGTCTTTCTACTCGTTCAAGGGGTCGGTCGAACGGTTATATTGATCCCAATGGATATATTGCTTCACCATGGCGAAGTTCCATGTGACATTGTTCTGTTATCCCGACGAAGTTCCAATTTTGCAAATTTTCCTTTTGCGAAGTTCCCTCTGGAACCTTCTGTAACTTGTCGATCTTAGCTCTATTCTTACTTAGCTTTCTAGCTTTCTTCCCAATGAGATTTGTCTTGGTATGCATTTTTCCATTCTGATTCTTATCTTCTTTTGGCATAGTTACTTCGCGTTGTTGAGATTCTTTCCTAATATTCGGCGGTGATACTTCTTATTTATCTGGAACAGGTACTTCAATCATCTGTGGGTCGTCTAGTGTTCTTGCAACTTCGACATTCGGGTCTCTGGTGTTAAATAGCTTCGATATGTTCTTTTGTTCTTCAATTAAGTGTGTGATCCTTCTAGTCATAAAATCTTTTAACTCTTCCTTCTTCTTCTCTAAAACTTCTTATTCTTCTTGCCTTTTGGCCTGATCTCTTTCAATCCAAGGTTTTCCTAGTAACATGGTAAATGGGGCGTTGTTCTCAATAAATTTAATAATCTCAAAATCTTCCTCTATCGAAGTTCCATTGGCATTCATAGAAATCCGGGTGATCTTTCCACATAGGTTTATCAACTTTCCTTTGAATAGTCTTATTCTTCCTAATGAAGGAATCATAGCAACCCTTCCTATAGCTTCCCACGTTCTTTTTATCATGATATTCACCTGTGTTTCCTCATCCAGAACACAGTCAATGTCGAAGTCTCCTATTCTTGCTTCAAGGCATTATTTTTCCTTGAAGATCTCAGGTAAGCTGACATGTCGGTGGTCATTATGGGTTTCTTTTATCTGTAGCAATACTTTCTCTGATTCTTTCTGGGGTTCTGCCATTTCTGGATTTGCCTTAGGGTTTTCCTGTCTCGTGTTCATTCCTTCAAGCTTAGCAATCATTCTAGGGCAATCTAATACTTCATGGTCCATAGCTTTGCAACAAAGACAACTAGGTCTTTTTCCAGGGCATTCCTTAGCAAGATGTCTTGGTCTTCTGCAACTGTCACAAAGGGTTAATCCTCTCTTTCTTTTAAATGATTCCTATCTCTTTCTATACTGCGTGCTAGGGTCATTGTAGCTAACCTGCAAACATTTCTTTCTAGGATCCTGCATCCACTTGTTAGTCCAAACATTCTTTCTATGCATAGGTATAACATATCTTTCACTATTCTTATCATATCTACACATATCAAACCTTATTTCCTCTATTAGTGCCCTAGTTTTCAATCTAGGACAGAATCTATCAAACATACCTAGATCCATATTTTTGAAACAAAAATTTCCACTTATCTTACTTCTACAAAGCACAAATATTTTAGATCTAAAACTTTTCACTATTCTTACCTTTATTAGAGTAAAAAGCGTTCAGATCTTACCTCTTTTCTTCATATCTGACTTATTTTATTTAGCACAGAGCTTCACAAACTAAGTAGAGTATTGCACACTAGGGCGACAGATCTATGCACAGATCTTTCATAGTTTCAAGACGGATTTTTGCACAAAGCTTCTTCTTCCTTAGTTTCCATCAATCACAGTTTTAGGTCCCAGAAATGGAACCATTGGTTGGCACAGAGGCAGACCCAGGGTTCAATGCTACAACAATGCACCCACAAAACCCTAACTACTGGCCCTTTCGGCAACACCTATGAAGCAGATGAAGTCTCACCCAAGGTAGAGGCAGGGGTGGTTGCAGGACTTAGGTGTTTGTAACCTTAGTTGGGACACAGATATGTGATTGTAATACTTAACAGATCACTTATCACTGACAGTTCATCAATATTTAACCACTATCTACTCTGCAGATAAAACAAAGCATCGCATCATTCATTCAGATTTGATGTATCTAAGCACTTATCATAGAGAGGTAGATTAGATATAGCATATTCAAGCACTAAGCACATTCACATAGGTTAGATATAACATCCATATACATCATTAGCACAAAGAATAAATAGATCAGTCTATCTATATCAAATCACTTAGCAAGTAAAGACATAAACACATCAAGACATCGCACAAAGCAGAGCAACACAGCATATATGTGGTTCACCCCCACCCTCGGGCTATGTCCACCAACTCTTCTTCTTTATTATCATTGTCAAGCTTCTTACAGGCACATAGCATCAAAATCCTACTCTACAGAAGAAAGGAGATCTACACGCACTCCACCAGATCCTCCTTCTTCGAGCTAGGGTAAAACACCAAGCCTTCTTACAATTACTTGCACATAGCTCTGCAAGTCTCACACAATATGCACAGAGCACTTACAATCCTTCAATCACATAGATCTAGCACTTAGCCATTCGTAACTGCTCTTTTCTTACATTGCCTAGATAACTATTTATACTTTACAAAATAGGCCTAAAAATGGGTAAACCCATGGGCCAACATCCCATACCCGTTACATAATCCCAAATCCCAAAAATGACACAAAAAGGGTCAAGATCCCACGATCTCTTCTTCGTCTTGCACTCTGCCTTCGACAGGCTGTCGAAGTCCCAAAATAGGTCAAACTTGACCAAGGATCTCCCAAAACTTGGTCAAGAGCCAACAAGTCCTCGAAACTCTACATCCATGCCCCTTTGGAAGGTTGCCCCTGCATTGATTAACCCAAAGGGCATGCATTTATAATAGAAGGTTCCCCACTTGGTTCGAAAGGTAGTCTTCAAATGGTCTTCCTATGAAACTAGAACTTGGTTGTAACCTGAAAAACCATCCAACGGGGAGAAAATCTCAGAGCCAGACATGGTCTGCAAAAGTTTCTCCATTGGTGGGACTGGGTAGTTGTCCTTTTCTAAAGCTCTGTTGAGGTTTCCGAAGTCTAAACATAGGCGGATCTCCCCAAAAGTTTTCCTCACAGGAACCAAATTTGCTACCCATGTAGAGTGTCTAACCTGGAAGCTAATCTTAGCATCTAGTAATTTATTTAACTCGTGACACATGAGAGGCTCCAGAGATGGGTGGTACTTACGGAGCTTCTGTTGGAAGGGTTTCACTCCGGGATTTAATAGGATTGTGTGTTGAATGATACGAGTATCATAAGTTTTCAGATCTCAGTAGAACCATGCAAAGACATCTTGATATTGTCTGAAAAGGTTAAGATAGGCCTTCCTTTCCTCTTTATATATTATCTAGGGTTCCTAAATTTATAGTTTCGTACATGGGACATGAACTCCCTGTCTTTGTGTTCGTTGACCCTTTGAATCTTTCCCTTAAGTCAAAAAGGTTTTCTAAATTGGCTACCCCTTTAGGTATCATGTGAGAGCTTGGTTAGTCAGCCGATTGATCTATATGAGGATCAGTTTCTTCTAATTTCTCCTGAAATACTTCATCGTCAATAGCCAAGTCTTTAAAATTATCTTGATTGGTCAAAAAATTTATGATATGTTCATCTCCTTCAAAGACCTTCCAATTAGAAATATAATTGGGCACCGATGGTTTGTAGAGTAGCTCCACAGTGAATTGAGAGGCTTCATAGTCTTCTAGAGGTGATAGCCTTGAGGCAGCGGTGGCCAGAGAATCAACAAGATTGTTCTTTGTTCTGGGGATGGTTGTAATGTTGAAGGCTTCAAAATGTTCTATTAGTCTCTGCACTTCATGTTGGTAATTCCTCAGGTGGGGAGAGTTGAAATGTATAGTGTTCCTTACTTTTCTAACGATGATTTCAGAATCTCCAAAAACCTTCAATTATTTAACGTTTAAGTCTATGGATTTATTTATCCCTTGTACTATAGCTTCATACTCGGCGGTGTTGTTTGTGCATTCAAATTCTATTCGACAAGACAGGAAATTTCGTTTACCTTTTGGATCAATAAGGATGCACCCTGCCCCTGACCCTTCTTTTGATTTAGATCCATCGAAGTATAAGGTCCAAATTTGTGATCAAAAACCATCAACTTACTTTTTTCTACCACTTTCCTCCTTTCCTCCTATCTGTTCTGTGGTTCTAACACCGATTCCTGACAGAAGAAGGTTTCCTCCACCGTCGTTGGCAAATTTTCTTGAAAACTTATTTCGTAGTTTTGAGTAAGAGGAACATCAGATGAGAGGGGGGAGAAATTCCCAAAATTGGAGTGACATGAATAATTTCCTAGCACGAGGAAATCTGTCGATGAGGGTTCGTTAAGGGTTTCTATGTCGGTGACAATATGTTTTAGATATATTTCCCTATCGATCTTGATCATATTCGTGTGTCCCTTTAATGGCAGCCAAAGGTGAGCCCAATCTGTACTAAAGTATCCATTTAACTTCTCGGACCAATCTTGACTCAGTAGCAATTCATAAGCTTGTAGGATATCTAATACAATTATGTCAATTACCTGAAAAAATTTAGGGTGTGTTGCCATTTTGATCATTACATATTTGATCTCCCCCATAACCTTCACCTGGGTTATTTCTAGTTGTATCACATGTTTAACACTTTTGAGAGGGACTGCATTTAATTTCTTACATATAGACAATGAAATAACATTAGAGGATGCTCCTGAGTCAACAAAATAGTTATGGAGGTGTTTGTTGAGGACTTCAAATGTCAAAAGGAATGGTGGAACAAAAGGCTTTCCCTTCTTATCTTTAGAGCAAGCGTTCACGGTTAGTTTATTTCTTAGATCTGAGAGGGTTGGATTTTCTCATTGGTCAGTGCTTGTTGTAGGATTTTCTACTGACTTTAATGCTTGTAATAGAAAGTCCTTTTGTTGAGGGATTCTACACGTCCATGACTGATATATTTGCCTTCAACTTTTTCAAATCTTCTACTATGGTGTAGTCTAGCTTGGGAGATTCTCGTGTATGGATCTTTATAGGATTTCTTCGGGGGACAAAAGGTGCTTTTAGGTGATCGGGAGCTGGTTTTCCTCCCAAATTTTGGGCCATAGTAAGGTCGTTTGAGACAGGTTGACCCCTACTTTGTGTTTGCACCGCCAGGACCTCTGTGGGTGGTTCTTGAACCTAAAATAGGTCATCGGAAGGCATTGGTAGGTCAGGGTCCCATATCAGCATGGTTGTTTCTTCTGGTCGATCAACTTCTTCCTGATCACCAATATTCATAAGTGAGATGCTTGATTGTTCGGTTAGGTTAACCTCATCTAGAAATTGGTTGGCCATCAAATTCATGGCATGCACCCATTGTGGGCAGTCTCTTTCAGAGTGTTTCTCTTGGGCAGTCGGATTCTACATTTCCTAGGTCGATGTTTAAGTTGGCTGGGGGAGGTTCAATTACTTTGAATGGTGGATTTAAAAAAAAAAAAGGTTTATAGGGCCTCTGGCCTTAGTTTCCTTCCCCTGCACTTCTTTTCATGTCTATGATTTCGTTTGACAGCTTCTTAACCATGCGTTGTAGGTCTTCTATGTCTCCACTTCCCTTTTCGAGACCTTGTTCTATTTGTTTCCCTGGAGATCTAGTTAATAGGAGTCCTCTCCTGGGAGGAGGTTGAAATTCCTTCTTAACTAATGAGTCATGGCCTTCTTGATCAGGGGATCAAATTTTGCTCAAAAATTCAAAGTGCTCGGAATCACTTCAAATCGAACGAGAGCGTAGGCCTCGTCGTTGCGAACCCAACGCAACTCGTTTGGGTTCAAACAGACGTCGGAAGCGAGAGATATCGCGATCTGTTCAAATCGTCAAACAGGTAAAAAAAAGGACGCGGACTGTGCAGTCTGTACAGTCCGTACAGGCTGACGTGGCAGAGGCCGTACAGGTGACGTGGCATGATGTACGCTCACAGGGAAGTTGGTGATGTGGCAATCATCTATTGGCAGATGTGGTCGAATCGCAATGTGACACGTGGCATTTATTGAACAAATGGTGTGGTGCCACGTGGCCCAGTCATGGGCTGCCACGTGGCACCGTTGTATTGGTTATTGGTTCAAAACTTTATGGAGTCCATGGGATTCAAACCTCGGACTTCCCCACTGTGCAAATATTTGGTAACGGCCACCCTACTAGCGCGCCATGCGTTGTTTCTTATTAACTATATGTTTTGAAAATTATATAAGTTTGAATTATATGCATGTTGGCGGAGGGTCGGGCTGGGGCTTAGCCCCGGCCCGTGGTTGTATTATTATATACATATGACCACAGTTCAAAATGCGCATGGGTTTACGTATTGCAAATGGTTAAGCCTCCGGTCACATAACCCATGACATATGACCTTGCCACGGAGCGAGCGGGGAAGTTGGGTTTAAGACTTAGCCCTTTTGTATTTGCGCGAGGTCACATGGACCCATGTGCCCATGAGTTTGACGGTTAGGGGCTGGTGCGCCCATAACCATCCTACAGTTCACACTATTTGTGTGGTTGCGTTCGGTGCCAGTTTTTTACGCTTAAATAAGCGTGTGTGCTAGGTTGAATGTACAAAGGTGCATTTTGTAGTTGCAGAGATAGCAAGCTTGAAGGGGAGACTTCAAGGAAGCCTAACTTCTTCGTTTTTTGGGCAAACGAGGTGCCAAAAAATCCTAGTTAGGGGTTTTTGGATGTTATGAAGCCATTGGAGCAATCTATTTGGAAGTTTGAGCATTGTAAAGCACATTTTTTAGCACTTTGAACAAATAATACAAATGATCCATTGGAAGTTGGACCAGGAGATGTAGCCCAAGAGAGGGGTGAACTCCTTTATCATTTGATGTGTTATGTGTTTTATGTTCATTGATTATGTTGTTGTTTATATGCAT
>SNQJ01S0000787.1:113890-141145 GCA_010110895.2 Picea sitchensis | reverse complement strand
TCCAACTTCCTCCCAAAAATTAGGCTCTAAAAAAGCCCAATAACCCCCAATTACATTAAAAAGGAGTTAAATTACATTTAATTAATCAAGAAGTGGTTATAAAACCCACTTCAAACTATATATTATAGTTACAAGTGGGCTTAGCCCTCTAGCCTGGGCGCGCGCCCCCTTAAGCGGTCACATGAGTTACCATGTGGCCACGCGCTAGCGCGGGCCACCCCATTCATGCTGGCACTTGGTCGTATGGTATGAAAACCTGTGTCCGTGGCTTATGGTTTTAAACCCCACTCGCTGTGCACATTTGTTATACCGTATATAACATAACAAGCCCACGGGTTTTTTTTAAACATTCGCGCTCCACTTAAACCACAGTCATGGTCATATTACAATACAAATGAACCGGGGGTCGGGGCTAAGCCCCGGCCCCGCCCCGTCGTCCGTATACATTACAATATAATCCGCACATACAACAAGTCATAACATGCGACGTAACAGTTAGTCGGACGGTGTTAACGCATAGACGGAGGGAGGTCTGGGGTTCGAATCCCCCGGGCCATAAAATCTTTTGACATAGACCTCATTGGCTAAACCCGGGGTGCCACGTGGCAGCCCGTGATTGGGCCACGTGGCACCCTTACATCCACTCGATGCATGCCATGTGTCGACCAATGATTCGTTCACGTCATCCAACCAGAAGATGCCACGTGTCCACCGCTAATTGGCCCACGTCACTGCCACGCATCGCTGCCACGTCACTTGTCGTACGATGCTGACGTCATCCGCCACATACGCTGATGACGTCATCCGTGCCATGTGTCACCCTTCCAGTGGTGACACGTGTCACCTCGGGATTGGTCCAAATGCGCGCTGAAAATGCCAAATCAGCATGACACGTGTCGCCTTCCGGTGCTGCCACGTGTCCTGTACGGAACCTGCCACGTGTCGTCGTACGGACCTGCCACGTGTCATCCCCTGATGTTGCCACATGTCACCTGTATGGACGTGCCACATGTCACACGTACGAACGTGCCATGTGTCCCTGTACAGACTGACATGTGTCATGTACGGACTGTACGGACAGGTACAGTCAGCATCCCAAAATTTTGCCTGTTTGGCTCGGCGGACAGAATGCGATATCTTCTTCATACGGGCTCCATTTGACATAAAAATTATACCACCAGAATCAGGAAGACGAGTCGGACGCAATGGTGTTGGTTTCGTCGGATTCCGAGCACTTTCATTTTTGAGCATTTTTCATGCCCTGACAGCCTTCTGAATCCGATTTCGGATCAATCCTGGAATTCGCTTCTCAAGAACATTGTAGCCTGTGTGGAGTCCTGATAATATTTTTTCAAATGGTGTAGATGCTCCAACTCCTTCAGCACAGAGACCAGCTCCTCTTCATCCTTCCTCGCTCTATCCAGGGTGGCATATGTGATTTCTATCCCTCCACCGATAAGCTTGGAAGTCTACGCATGCTCTGTGCTGATCAATTTTTCCTCTCTGGTGATGGGGATGGAGTTGTCCAGAGTAAGCCTCCTCTTTTTGGTGGTTCTCTTCATGATGGATTTCTTCTTTCAGTCGTAGGTTATCATTTGTATATCAGCGACCTCATCCACAGGTTTGGGGATTTGGTGCTCTCCCCAAGTGAGTGTGTTTCCCAGGCTCCCGACGGTGTAAATTTGTTCAAGGTTGGGTTCTTGAACCTCTTCTGTATGTCCCGAAAGTTCAGCCTCTGGTTGTTGATCATCGGGATTTAAAGTACTGGCCAAGTTTGATGAATCAGGGGAAGGCTCGGTACTTACTTGATAGTCAGTGGTTGAGATGTCGATTTCCTGAGGTAGAATTTCTTCTTCTTGTTCGTCCGACCCTAGATCATCCTTCGGTTTGTCCACTTGCATCCCCGGTGCATCGAGTAGCTCGGTGTCTAAGACAATTTTGACCTCTTGCTCACTATGTGGGAGGCTTTGAACTTGAGCATCAGGAGCTGGGGAAGATGCTTTCTCGGGTTCCTTTTCCTCTGTAATCTGTACCGAAGTCACCAGGGAAACCTTTGAACTCTCCTCATCATCATAGATCATTATTAAGTCGTGTAAGGGGTTTAGTGCACTTTCTCTCCCTGATGTCCTCGATATCTCTGGCTGATCTGAAAAGCCCCCCGGTGATCCGACCTGTGGCGTTGAAACTTCAGGGTTATCCGACCATGTGGTTTCTCCAATTTGTATCAGCTCTAGGTCGCTTGGTCCTTCTTGGCTTTCGATTAGGTTGTACACAGGAACCCTTGTCATCTCTACAAGGTCTGGGTCATTCTGCAGTTGATCAATTACTCTCTATGCATGTTCCATTAGGAGAAATCCCCTTGCCTGTGCCTCTGGTGTCAAATACAATCCCCTGTTTTGCACCTTTTTTGCCTCTACCGCTCTGATTTCTTCCCTAGATATGAGGGCATCTTGATCTGACTTCTCTATAGTTGTCGCATGTTCATCCATGCTCATGGCCTTGAACTTGTTCATTTTCAAGTCGGCCATCCTTTGCACCACCTCATCCCAGTCTTGGGCGTTCTCTATGAAGACTTTGTCTTCAAACTTATCATGAGAATACGGACAATAGGACGACACCTGTGATGCATGTTGCAAGACCAGGCCCTTTGCACCGTGCTTTCATAATCGACCTATCGAGAATCTGAATTTGAGATGGCTCAACCCTTCTTGTTTGGCCTGAGAGGTATCCTTTACCAAATAGAACCCTACATGGAAACCATAGGGTATGAAAGCTTGTTTCTTTCCTTTGACTAGGGTAGAATTGTGGCCTTGCAAGATGGTTTGATAACATATATATCCTACGACGAGTCGGTCTGGGACATGAGTTGGGAGCATATGTGGTGCTCCAGTGGCCCCGAACACCCTGATGTAGGTGGCGCACTCGTCCAAATAACAATGTCCTACCTTGGATAACATTTTCTTGGTTTTCGCTGATAGCCTTGGGCATTCCTTATTAAAAAGAATAAAATAAATTCAGGCGATGAATTCATCATAGATGAGGGAGTAATATTTCTTATACTTGTCTTCCCATAGCATGTTGAGTAGACGTGGACTGGGATCTCTGCAACATGTCAGCTCAGATTCATGTCGACGAAAACATTCCTAACACACATGACAACGAGAAGGTATGAATCCATGTAAAAAAATGGTGCTTCCCCTTCCTTCGGCGTCTGATCCTGTTGCACACAGGTGCTTAGTTGCTTGGAGATTATTTCTCCCCAGTTGAAACTCCACCCGACGATCGAAAATGTGTATGCCAAAGGCATCCATGCTTCTGAAAACCTGGAGCAATCTTTCTCTCCATATAACCAGCAAATGAGAGCCATGAAATAGACGTATGGATGCCTTAATTTAACTGTCCCATACCAGCCACTGCTCTGTTTGGAAAACTTCTTGTCCTCCCTCCACCATGAGGCCATCACCCTGCTAGTGTCATGGCGTTCATAGAACTTCACCACGAAGTCTGTGTTTAGCCGCTCCTTTGAGTCTCTGAGTTTGTAATATCTTTTAACTTCTACCGGGAGGAAAACTCCGACACACCCACCATTGTCATCGTTAATAAAATTTATGTGCATATGTGTGGTCAATGAGTCACTTCATGAMCTCTATGCAAGGGAAAATGGGGGTTCTKCTTCCCACCATATGTAGATACGACCATTAGATGTTCGGGAACACCTTGTCATCGAGCGCCCTTATGTCTGGATCACTGTGTGGGACATATTTTGTGTATTCTTCTCGGTTAATCTTGTTACAGAGGTCMCCCCACTGTGGGAGCACCACCTTAGATCTGTTGCTTGCCTTTGTATCACCAAAGGTCGGAGTTTGGATGAAAACCTTTTTTTGATTGGCGCATGAGGTAGAAACTAATGCGGGATAGGGTATTAATTATCGCCTTAAATGCCCAAAATCTGATCGTATCTAATGTTTTAAACTTCCCATCATGTCTCTCCTTTAGTGGGTGGATCAAGGATCGAGGTCATGCTATGAAAATTTTCGTTGATACTCTCCTATAAAAGCTCCAACGAGGATCGATCTTACCGTACAGTGATGACACGACAAAGCTAACTCAAGGGTGTGACTAGGACCTAGGTAACCAAAATGACTCAGGATAGAACTAGATCGTACGACCTTCTTACCTAGTAAATCCATGGGGCATTGGAGACCAATGACTTAATTCACTCGTGTTAGTCGAAGTCGGGAATTTCCTTAAGCTATTCATTCTAAAACAAAACTTAGCTTGCCAATGACGAAAAATTTCCAAAGATCAACGATCGGTGATAAGCCTACAAAAGCGCTCTCGGATCGCCTCCCTTGAAAAAGTCTCGATGTCGAAAACCACATTGGGGATCAGCGATCAGGGATAACTTTATCATGGTCAAAAAGTTTGGTATGATCCTTCTGGGTTTTATTTGATCCTGATAAAGTGTGTCGGGCATCAGCGATCAACGATTTCTTTTCGTCCTTTGTTAACGTCTGTCCTCCTCGTATTTTACCGATGTCGAAGGAGATCGACTATTTCTTGAACCTTTATGTGAAAAACTTACGTAAACTAGAACTGCCCTCTGTCGATGCGATGAATATTGGCGCTCGGTAACTGTGGTTTTCTGAGTGGTTTCTCTTTCTTCTTTGAATTATTTCTGATGTCAAACCTGAGCGTGTTGGGTGCAGTCTTTGGTTGTCGATTATTTATTCAGGTGTTAAGGTATTTTAGTCATGGGGTTTCATAAGTTCAAGAAAACCTGAATAGGTGATGAGATTCATGAAAATAAGCAAAGACAAAACATTTCCCAAAATGAAATCGAATCAGATAGCGCAGAAGATCAAGTGGTACCCAAAAAAGTAAAAAAATTGACAAGGATTTTTTAGGGTGTGTTGAGTGCTCAACATAATGATATAGATTCTTTCTTATTGATTCAATAAGAAGGGAAAATAAAAGTGGCCTTGCAAGATCAACATTTTTTATAATCTTCCTAATTGAAACTTGAGCAATCTAAAATTAAAATTCCAATAATCATCATTAAAATAATTTCAATAATGCTTAATTTAAATCTATGCAATCATTAACTACAAGTGGGACTCAAGATTGAATGTAGACATTACAAGTGGTTATGCAAGCTTGACATTTTTTACAATCTCCCTCATTAAAATTTGATCAGTCTTAAATTAAAATTAAAATTATCATCATCACAACAACCATTAAATACTACCTAGACTAAACATTTCATGTAGATATTATAAGTGACCATGCTGACTTGACATTTTCAACAATATTCCTTACTAAAATTTTAGTCTTAAATCAATGGTGCCCGAGTTGGATTTAACCTCATGAACTCCTTGCCTAATACAACTCTCACATGGCAAGTCAAACCACTTGAGCTAAACCTTAGGGATTTCAATGGTAGGAACTTATTAAGTATTCATCATCAATTATTATCCGCTAAGGTTCTAAACTGCATCAATATTATGAAAATTGAGCACATAAATAAACCAAGATAACTCAAAAGAGTTCTTTGTATTGTATATTCAATGAGAAAGTGGAAGCTTTCTTATATAGGGCTACAATCAAGTCGAGTCAATCAACTTCATGAATGTGGGATAAACCAATAAAGTGAAATAAGACATAAGAGAATAAACTAACCTAAAGTTGAATTGAATTTATTAATGCCTAAGTCTAATATCTATTTGACCATTATAAACTAACATTTATTTTAACACCCTCCCTTAATGGTCAATCTACTAACTACACCAAGCTTCTCCCATAATTTTACATATTTTTAGGACCCAAAGCCTTGGTGAGAATGAATGCAATTCGATCCTCTATAGGACAATGTTGCAACTCGATAGACCCATCTTCTACAAGTTGCCTAATGAAATGGAAATGTACCTCAACATGTTTGGTACGTTCATGGAAGACATAATTCTTGGAAAATTTCATCACCCCTTGGTTGTCACATAATAAAGGTCTTGGCTTTGTTTGTTGCATCTGCATATCTGAAAGCATCCTCCTAATCCAAACTACCTTGCATGCTCCTTTCACTACTCTTCAATATTTTTCTTATGTTGATGAAAGGGCTACTGCATGTTTCTTCTTATTGGTCAATGTGACTACACCCGTACCAACGCTGAAAACATATCCATAAGTGGATTTTCTGTCATCGATAAAACATGACCAATCTGAATTTGTATACCCACACAACCTGGGGTCTTTTCTTCTGCTATACAGAATGCCAAATTCAAGTGTCCCTTTCACATATCTCAACACTCGCTCTATTGATGTCCAGTTCTCTACCTTTGGCATTGTCATGAATATGGAAATGAAGTTCACAGTGAAACTCAAATCAAGTCTAGTGGTTGTAAGATATATCAAGCTACCCACTAGTTTCCTATATACCGACTCATTAAGTTCCTTAGAGTCAATTTTGGCTAAAAGTTTCAACCTTTTGTCCATAGGTGTAGATGATATTTTGCAATTTTTCATTCTAAACTTGTCCAACAAACTTATCACATATTTTATTTGTGAGACAAAAAGTCTACTACTTGTTTTTGGAACTTCTACACCCAAACAGTAGTGTAGGAGGCCTAGATTTTTCATGTCAAAAGCTTTGCTCGTATTGAATTTTATCTATGTTAATGCACTTTCCTCACTACCTGTAATAATGATATCCTCTACATATATGACCAGAAGGATGATATAATTACCAAATATTTTGACATACATTTTGGAATCTAAAGGACTCTGATGGAACCCCTATTCATCCAAATATCTATCAATCTTGGTGTACCCTACCCTAGGTGCCTATTTCAAACCATATAGAGCCTTCTTCAATCTGCAAACCAAATGCTCCTTCCCTAAAACCTGAAAACTCTATGGTAGATACATGTATACCTCTTCCTCCAAATCTCCATTTAGGAAGGCACTCTTCATATCCATTGCATGGACCTTCTAGCCATTTTGTGTTGTCATGGCTAGAACAAGATGAATGGTGCTCATATTTTTTGTAGGATTAAAGGTCTCCTCATAATAAATTTCCTCTTGTTGAGAGAACCCTTTTGCAACCAGTCATTCTTTATACTTTTTAATTGTACCATCTGCCTTGTACTTGACCTTGTACACCCATTTGCAGCCAACGGGTTTCTTCCCTGATGGAAGTGGTGTGAGATACCAAGTCTGATTTTTCATCAAACTCTCATGCTCAACTGCCATGGCCCTTTCCCATTCAGGTCTCCCTTGTTCTTCCTCGAGAACTTATGGCTTATCATAATTTGGAACTCAAGAGAATTTTGGAAAGGTCCAACCTCCTCATAAAAAAACAACATCTTTGTTGAAGCTCAACTTATTAGTGTCAGTATCAACCAACCTGTAATCCTTATGAGTGTCATTGTACCCTAAAATCATCATCTTCTTTCTCTTTGGATCTAACTTGGTTCTCTTCTCAGCTGGAATCCATTTGTAGGAAATTGAACCAAAGACTTTAAGATGACTTACTTTGAGCTTTCTTTCAAACCATGCTTCCTTTGGGGTCTTTTGCTTCACATCCATCGTAGGATATTTATTCAGCATGTATACTATTATGAAAAATGCATCTACCCAAAACATGTTTGGAATAGACCTGTTATGTAACATACGCTTGGCCATCTCTGTGATGTATGGTTTTTCCTCTCACCACTCCATTTTGTTCTGGTGTGTAGGGTGTAGTATACTATATTTGGATCCTATGGTTAGCACAAAATGTATTAAATTTTTTTGAGTAAAATTCCCCACCACTATCAAATCTAAGAGAGGCAATATGAAAACCTGACTCTTTCTCTACTAATGCTTTGAATTTTTTAAATTCATTAAACACTTCAGATTTTAATTTCAGAAAATGCACCCACATTTTCCTACTGAAATCATCAACAAATAGAAGGAAAAGATACGAAATGATCTTACTCAAACATTTTCAGATCCTGCTTGGCTAAAGAAAGATAGACAGGAATATCACCCTATATTTATAGCCATCAAAATTGGTATCCTAATTCACAAGTATTAATTACAAGTGCTTAGGATGGTTTTTTTATAAATAAAAGCTTGTTGAAAATTTCATTATTTATGTAATTTATGAACATAACATATGCTAAAATAAATATAGAGACGGAAGTAAAGACACCGAGTCGATAACCAAAACAGATGAGACATAAAGCAATCATTTATTTCATTTCAATTCACCAAAATAATCATTCTCTTTACAAACTTTCTTGAGGAAGTTTTGGACCAAAGTCAAAATTAGAGGTCCTCGATGAATCATACAAAAGGACTTCTAACAGAAAGTAAAAAAATGAACTTTAAAAGTTGGATCAGCTTGCCAAATATTGTTGCCCACTCGACTCTACAAAATAGCCTTCATCAACCATGAAATTTAATTCACAAACAAACAAGTTTACACAGACTATCAAAGATAGATCAACACCTCTGAAAAACAAGTGTTTGAATGATGTAATTCAGCCCTGAATCTTGTTGTCTACAATAGGACCCTTAGTATGCTTCTCCTTCTATTATCCTCTTGCCCCCCCTTTTCCTTTTGCCTTTAATAAATTTTTATTAGTTGAAGTAGTTGAACTACTTCTTTGGTTAAGTTAACTAAAACTCAACCAACTTTTTAGTTAAGGGGGAAAAGTAATAAAATCATAATAAGGGCTTTTAATAAATAATCACTAGTAGGTGGGACCCCTTGTGACTCCATTTAGTTATTTAACAATCATAGCACAACTAGTTAATCAAACAAAACATCCCTCCTTGTGACTCCCATCATCACTTTCAAATTTTGACAATTTATATCAATGATAATTGAAATTATTTCCAAAAATATATTACCCATATATCCAAAAAAATAATGTGTTGTCCAAAATTTCAGAAGTCAATTGTTCTCAACAATCAATAAATTAAAACACTTAAAATCCATATTTTCCACTCTGGGAGGAAATCTTTCCCTTGTTTCTATTGTCACCCTTTGATCTTTTTGAATTTGCCTTAAGTTGTGTGGAGCCTTTAGGCCTAATCTCATTGATCACATGAGAGCAATCATCTCTCAAATGCATGCGGGAGGACACAGATTTGGCAGATTAATTTGAGAGTGAGGAGGGGGTAGCAGTGGATTTTCCTTTGTCAGGAGCATGGTGGGCCTTGGTTTTTAACCTTTTTCTTGCATGAGAAGATTGTACTAGTGAGTGGACATGGGCATCTTGGAAAATTTCATTAACAAGTGGAGGAGCAGGTAGAGATAAGTTAGGCCAGCCACGATGTTGGGAGACTGTCGGGTGGACAATCTCTTCCCATCTGTCATTTTCAGGGACTTCAGGTTGCAGTGAGACATGAGGAGGAACTGGGATACCAGGGACCTGTGGGGCTTGGAAGGGAGGTCTTTCATGCCTAGGTTGGACCACTCCTTGCCCAATCCAGTTAAAAAAATCTAGCTTGAAATAACTGACCTAACTCTTGCGAGTCTGCATCAAAGTGTATAGAGAATCTTGGCCTTCTAGGGACCCTATTCCAATTTCATCTTCCTCGGTTATCTCGACCATGGCTACCTCTGCTGAAAAAGCTCATTTCTGTATGCATTATTGATTAGCAAATAGTTTCTTTAACAGCCATACATGACAACACTTTTTAAATATGAAATAAAATGTGGCTCAGCAACATATCAGACTCATGCAATCCAATCCATACAAATTGTTTAATAGTTGTTAATGAGCAGGGGGTGAACAAGGGTTTTGGGATATGTGAGGGGTTGTATTGAGCGAAAAATGTTAAAATGAGGGGGAAAAGATCATGATTATTTCTCATGGACATCAAACAATCAACTCTATCGTAAACCAAAAGAATATTCCACTGTAATTCATCCATGTGATCCTTTAACTGTCATAATACAGAATTTATCTTAACTATAATTCAATTTTAGGAACATGGAGTGGATAGTGAATAGGGGAAGGCGAGGGGATTGTAAAGTGCGAAAAGTGAAATAATGGTAGGGAAGAGAACAAATATTGTTCGTAAAATTAATTAAGTAATCCATAAAATAGTTATGTATTCAATACAACGATTCCAACACCAATTAAACAGTTACTGTGTGTTAAAACTTGTTCACTATCCCACATCCAATTCCTTTAAAAAATTTCAATTAATACAGTGTATAATCATACTCAGAATCATCATGCCTTTCACCCATCTTGTTAAAATAATTTTGTTTCTTTTCATTTCCTTCCCTTTTATATTTAAAACAAAATCAAAAGGAACACACAGTCATATTGCTTCAACTATGTTTAGCATATAAAAATATCAACCACTGCCAATAATTTGTAATTTCTCAAATCAAACATAGACATAGGTCTTTCCTGAGTTGGACGGACTCTTTTAAAACATCCTTGATTCAATTCTTTTGACAATATTAACAATTAAATTTTCAATGAAACCCTACTACAAAACCATGTGCTTCATCTCTGATGGTGCAATAAAACAAAACGATGCACGATGTCTCCATAACCATACATAGTAAACAATCAAGTCTCGGTCATCACATTTCCAATTTGTAACGATCCCAATCAGGACAAATTAAACACACAGAAGCCACCAACTTCAATGGATACCACGTTGTAGGAACACATAGACCAATGCATAACGAAAAGAGGCATCCATGTAACTGTACATTACCGTTTACTACCAATCAACCAATTTAATAAAAAAAAATGAGTTGGGTTATCGATTTAACTGTCACAACAAAAGGAGGCAATGACTGTATACCAATCCTCATTTATAAATTACAACTTTCCAAAAACCCGATCAAACAGAGACGAAACAAATATCAAAGCTACTGTCAAAACTACTCAACCAATTTATGAAAGTCAACAAGATACCCAACAAGAGTGTGATTGGTTAGGGTTATCCAAATCAGGCTCTGTAACCATGAACACAAGAATTAATCCAGGGTTCGTTCAGTCAACAAACACAGAGATACTGGAGGTCGACCACATCGACGGTAGGTGGGAAACCTTCAAAACAAGCACAGTGGAACCACAATCTTTATAACTCTTAACTTGTAAAATAGTGCGACAGTTCAACACCAGGTAGGGTAGGAAATGATGCAGAGGAGCAGAGATTTATCACTGGACATTAACCAATACCAAGAACGTGGAGGCATAACCATCTTTTGCAAGTGACGCAAGCTAAAGTTAGACTTCTTCAATCTCTATCCCAACTATTGAATGATGAAAACAGGGATCTCAAAAATCAACAGCTAGTGATATCTTCATTGTTGCTTGATTACTTGTGCTTTAATGTATGTGCTTCACTGGCATTATTTGTGTGTTTATTTCATTAACCTTGTTTGTACTCTATGTATGTGGGATAACATCAAAACTAGATGTAAACTAGCTCATACGACAACCATTAAAAAAATCACCAACACACACTACACAAGGTGTACCTAAGATCCCCTTATCCAATTTTGGGCGGATCTAGGACACTTAAACGCTACAAAATCAATATTTGTATTAATTGTTGTAGTACATAAAGCTCTCAACTTCTTCTTCTCCCTTTTCAATGAGAGGAGAGCCTCTAATTTTATTGAACATTAAAAATCACTTTTCAATGGATTATTTTGAATCCTATGAGTACAACAATGTCACCCTCACAAATGTAATGAACTAAAGTCATGCACCAATTGAATCAATGCAATAATCCACCCACAATATTCAAAAACAAGATATATAACCCTCTAGATACAAGTCGGAAAAATGTCTGTGTGCGAAATTGTGCAAATCGAGCTACCTTCGATCCACCTATAAAGCGCAGATCATATTTTTGAACAATACCAATCCATGTGTTGGGAAGAAGTAGCTTGTGGATATACTTTGATCGAGATTTCACTAGAGAAGAAGGTGAAATAGAACCCTTGGATGATGCCTCTGTGGTCTTAGCAACTAGAATTACATAATTCTCACTTAAGTTTGGGCTCGGCTTGCAATGTCAACAATAGAAATTTCACCCAGGGAACTAAAAATGGGATTGATAGATCCTTCTCAACGGGACTTTTCGTTACATCCATGAATGAGCTCTTAAGACTGGCTCAAATGGAATTCCATTTCTAGATATCAAGTCCCCATGATGGGATCAAGGAAACCCTCAAAATCCTTGAGGCCCTTAAAACCCTCTGGGAATGGATGTGAAGTGGATGACTTGCAATATCACTAGTGAATCATATGAGATCCTCATAGTCATCTGAAGAAGCCTAGAAAGACAACTCTAGATGAATATGAAGAAACAACTATTCATGAACCTACATTTCAAGAATTTTCTTTTGAGTTTAGTGAAGAAAAAATTTCATTGATGCAGCAACATACAGTAAATAAAATTTCACAAATGTCAAAGAAACAGGTTCATAATACTCTTTCCAAGCCCATCATCGGACCTTGGGAAGAAATCATCTACAACAAGAATAGAACAGGACTTGGATATGACGAGGAAGTTACCTTTCATATTCTCGATTATTCCAGACCAAGCAAGTTCCAAAGTGTTGGATTCTTTAAAGAAGCTTCAACTTCACCTATTCAAGGTTGGCATCAGAATATAAAATGCCAACATTTCAATCGAGTTGGTCACAAGGAGAATCGGTGTTTTTATCTCCATCCTTGCAAGCATTGTGGCAAGCATAACCATTCTTCAGACATATGTTCAACACTGAAGAAACTTAAAAGATTGAAGATTCACTATGAATGGATTGATCTTTGGCAGTGGTCATCAACAACCAAGCAATTATATAAGTCTTATGGTAGAATTCAATCTCAAGTAAAGACCAATCTTGTAGCACATAGAATTTTTGTACCTCACATAAGTGGTCCCCTTATGGCATAGCTTTCGAGCATGGCCCTCACGGGATGAGATAACATGTGGTTGTTTCCACATGCCCACTTTGTGTTGTACTCAAATGGAACAAGTATGGTACTCTCTTGAGCATAGAAGGAGGGAGTACAATGATGAAACTCTCATGCACCTTAAGGGGGGAGTTAAAAATTACAGTGACGATGGTTCCTGAAACCAGTTGTGGTCTCTCCTTTCAGATGACAAAGGGGGGAATTTATGATGACTAAAAGTGTCGACAACAAGTATGCCAAGTGGGAATGAAATTTCCCAAATGGGCAACTGCGGTATGTAGATGACGGACTTTAGTAGAATTATGGTTCAATAAGTTTAAGTTGAATCATACATAATTGGGATGTTGATTTTGATTTTGAGATCAATGATGTGGATGTTTGGTTCACATAGATGGTCATTCGACCTAGAAGAGGAAAATAGGATCCTTCTGCATTGCAACTTGGAATTTGACTGAGTTGTCAGGAATTTTCAGGGATGTGTCAAACTAGAAGTTGATTCACTTCTCTTGGTTCGCTCTCATCAGATTGGAGTTTACATTAAGTGAACAAATTGCATGTATCTTGGCTCACATGATTACATTGTGATATTTTCCATAGATGGTAGACTTTAGCAGGATTATGGTTCAATTACTTGCAATTGAATCATACACATGATACATTGGGATGTTGTTGGACACCTAAAAGTGTCAAAAATGATTAGTGGTCATCCAAAAGCACCAGATACATGGTATCAATTGGTTAGTGGTGATCCCAAACCACAGATTCAGAGAGAACTTTAGTGATACACTAATAGTAGATTGGCGAAACTACATGTTCACCAATTAGCAGAAGACATTAGATTCTTCTAGCTAAAATACTTGGAAAAATGATCGAATTGTCGAGAAATCAAGGAATGTTAAGATATTTCAGTTGTTCACTTCCATATCTTAGATCTCTTCTAGTTCATTTCAGATGAACCATTCAACATCCAAATTGGCGATTTTTCAGGCAGTTCTTCATTGAGCCTCAACTCAGGAGTTTCAGTATGAAGACTTGGAATTGATACCAATTTATGTTTTATTATCTGTATTATTGATCGGACTTGTGATTGAGGGGGGTATTGTTAGCCTATGGCTTACCTTAACCAATCACTAAGTCTAAATTGTCACCTATATTTGTATTATTCATTTAGGATATTAGTACTATATCCTCAAGTGATGACTAATGAGTTAGTTAAGATTGCCTAGCCTAGTCATCATCCATGATTTTAGGATCTAGATCAAATCTCTTTATGAGATGGCATCACCCATTGTACTATAAATATGTAACATTGGTGTGAATACATGAGTGTTGGATAGTAAGCCTTTTTCGTCATCTTGTTGTTATTATGCATATTTTATCAATAGTGAAGGGAAGAATGGATATACACGGGTTGTAGAAGAGAAAGTCGCGTACATGTGAAAAGCTCATGAATTTTTGAGTAGATGTTGCTACAATGTCCCTGAAGTCTAAAGGAAGGTTACAGGTCAGCAGCTCAGAGGTTTAGGTCAGCTACAGAGGTATTGATATGGTTGTATACTTGCTTTGATGGTTACTTCTTGTCATGATATGGTGTATGCTTGAGGCATACTTGGTATGGTTGGTTTGGTATTTGGATATGGTATATCTTGGTTTCTTGGTAGAGTGAGGAGCACTCTTATATCTGGTTCAGCAGATGACATGGTTCATATAGCTCTTATATTTGAGTTGATTATATATGGTTGAGGCACATTCATGTTCTATGGTGTCATATGCATGAGGGGCATGCATTGTTTCTTTGAGATACTTCATTGATGATATGGTACATATCTTCATATGGTTGATGATATGGTATATGGAACAGGTTGTACCTGGTTGATGATCTATTTCATGATCCACTATTCATTATTGATGTATCTTTTGGTTCATGATTTATGTATAAGATAGTATGTATATTTGTAAACACTTGATGCATGGTATGGTATAGGTTTAGTTGGTTGATGAGAAGATATAGGTTGATGAGACAATGACAGAGTTGTGATAGTGACAGTGACAGATTTGTGAGAGTGACAGTGGAAGAGTTTGTGATAGCGACAATTGGTCTACATTTATTTTACGGGGAAAAAATAGGTGGTTGTAGCCACCTTCTAGTTGGAGTCGGAGAACTCAGGGGGTTGTAGCCTCCTTTTGGTTGGAGCCAGAGAATTCAGGGAGTTGTAGCTTCCTTTAGGTTGGAGCTTGAGAATAGGGGATTGGATCCTCCTTCCAATTGTAGCTGGAAAATCGGAATTTGGTGCTTCTAATTAATGTATTCTTTTGATATATAAGAAAAACATTCTGTGGTTTTCTCCCATTTGGGTTTCCATGTAAATTTTGGTGTACTGTGTATCTATTGTGATGTGACGTTGTTTATGATTATATTGTTGATGATATATTGAATGCTAATGATAAACTGTTGATTATTGTTTAATAATATACTGTGGATAAAATTACTAACATTTCTCATTATTGATTCATCCCCCCTGTCAGTAATCCAACACTTACAATATAATTTAATTTCAAAAAGTACAAGTACCTTACAAAAAGATTGTTTGCAAGTATGCATTGATTCTCAATATGAAATGATCTTCAGGTTTGAATGTGCAACATTCACAGGCTTGGTAGCAAACAAGTACGTATACCTAGACAGATCCTTCTCGAACAGCTATGTGATTGAAGAGCTTCAATTTAGGTGTTCCAAGTATTATAGGATTCAGAGTTGAAGAACAAGTTGAATTTTCAATTGTTCCCAAGAGGATGTCTCTTTCACTTTGTTATCCTTGACTGTCATTCATTCACCAAGAAACTCATTTTAGGATGTTATTGATTTGTTGCAACTATAAGAAAGCTTGCAAATGTTCACGAGATAAAGGTAGAAAAGCAACACTAAAAATAGCCTCACTAATAATGTTGGAAATTGCAACCTTTGTCTCTCCTCGTTCTTTCTCCTTCATAGGAAATGAACCCTACATAATCCACAAAACAGACACGCTCTAGCCACTAGAACTCGCAACCTGCACATGATGAGGTCTTGCAAAATACAAGGTTCTTCGAGAGATATTAAAAGAAAACTTTGTGCAATAGACTTTGAAACAATTACATCAGTTATCTTTGGCCTGCTTTTCTCTCCCTTCGTCGGTTACAAAACAAAATCAAATACATCTTATCATTGATGATATCACTACTATTGCTTTGTGTGGATATTGGAGTGATGGTGCAGCAAAAATATGTTATATACATTGAATGTCGGATGTTTTGTGTATTAAAGAAGGTGTAATGGTGCTCCGAATGGTGAAACCGAGTGTGAGTATAGATTTGAAACTACACATTGTCTACCCTCTGTTCCTTGTCAAAGGATTTATCCTTGCACTTTTGCTATCAAGTCTAAGTGTATAGAAAGTTTACTCGAAGATAATTTTTGTGGCATTGGCATCCAGATACGTCTCTTCAAATTCTCATCTTCTTATGGAGAAATCAATGGTTGTAGAGCAAAGAGTACCCACAGGCTTGGGTGCAATTTGGTACTAGCAGATCAATTCAGTTGTTGTGGATCAATAGTCGATGCAAAGGGGATCAATGAATTGAATTTTACCTATAGTTTTGAGATGCATTGGGATCGGGCTATGTATTGTATTATTAGCTCAACTGTGAGTTCACTATCACACATTTTCAGGAATTGGGTGGACAATTTGGAGGTTGTATTTTGAGGTTTCACATGGTAAAAAGGTCAGAAATTTTCACGACTATGACGCTCTTGAGATACCTCCTGAGATAAAACCATTATGGATGTGAATGTGTGAGGAATTAAGGTCAGGTGGTATGGTGGACGAGTTGGTTCTTGAGTGAACTTGAACTAATTGTCAAGAAATTAGCTCGCATGGAAGAACCCTAGAGGAACGCAAATGTAATCGACTATAATGGTGGAGGGTAAGCATGAATTAGAGTTTCACTTAAGATTAGGGTTTCCAACTATACCAACCAACAATAAAAAAAAATCGACCATTGTGAGAGGAGATATCCACGTACGAAGAAAGAGGCGTGGTGAGGCATGCCAAACTGAAATGTAGACTGGTAGTAGTAATTATTAGAACGTAGGATAGGGAAGAGAATCAATCAGAGAGATAAAGGGGAAGGCAAGTGTTTTTGACATTGAAATCAGCAAATAGGACAGTGTGCAAGGATAGCAGTCAAGAGACAAGCAAATAGAGGCATTTTCTGCAAGCGAGAAAAAAATCCACCCAAGGAATAATATGTTTTTGCATGACTCAGCTATGGAAGACTCCCACAGCTACCTAATAACCAAGGTCACTCTAATACCACTATTGGAATGTGCAATTAAGATAAATGTGAATTGCACATATTATTAAAGATAAGATACACATATATACACTCGGATGACCTTTGGATTTGTATTCCATGGTCTCTTAGACTCCCTACAAGAGTTACATGAACTTGATTGTTCATATTCCATGAAGTTCGTAATAGGTTATAGTTCTAGAACCATTTAAAAGAACAACAGACCTTGAGTGGGGATAACATGATCGTAGGCAGTGACTCAAACCTAACTCTGAATTTGAGAGAATATTGGAGTCAGGTGGCTAGATCGGATTCATTGTCGTACTTTTTCATTAATTTATTTGAAGACTTAATATTGGTGGATGTTGAACCAATTAAGGTGATTCCAAAGAGGCAGGGCCAATATTTCAAAAAGATTAGATCACGTTCTTGTTTCCAAGAAGACTTTTGAGGAGATCTATAGATACAAATCATGGGTAGGTTCTGGTGGGAACTCATACCATCTACCTATCCTATTACAATTTGAGTTCGAGAAACAAAATGCCTCTTTTCCATTTAATTTTAATCAGTCATAGATCTTGGAGTAAAGCTTCAAAGATATGATTCTAAGAAACTGGATAAAGTATGAAGCATCCTCTTGCGAATATTGCATGCTTGAGTTCTCAAACAACTTGATTCAAGTTAATGAAGGGGGCTATAGAATGGGAATTTGAAGGTTATGGAGGCAATGATACATGATATTTTTGACCAAAATAGTAGTGGGATTTTCAATGATGAGGAGGGTGAACAGTTATAAGAACTTGAAGGTAAAAATAAATTCCTTTTGGAGTTGGAAGAAACTAAGAGGAGGCTTAAAATGCATGTTATATGTTTGGCCGAGGGAGACAATAATACAAAGTTTTTTCCAAAATATGTTGCATACATAAGGAAATTTAACCATATTCGGGAGTTGAAAGGTCCAGATGGTTCACAGGTCTCATCCTTCAAGGATCTTTCCCATGCAAGTGTAAAACATTTCCAATATTTGTTTAAGGAGAGTGATGTAGCTCATATAGGGGATATTATGAAATTAGTCAAACTATTTACTAGTTTCTTTAATGATGAGATGAATGAAAATATGGAGTCAGAGGTAACAAAGGAAGAATTAAGAGTTTTTCTAAGGAATTTTAAGAAGGTCAAAAGTCCAGACCATGATGGTTGGATAGTGGAATTCTTCTTAGGATTATATGACTTCTTAGAGGATGATTTGCTCAGGGTGGTGATTGAGGAAAGGAGAATATCTTGCAATATAAAAGGGGCTTTAAATGCCACCTTTATAGCACTTATTCCAAAACAAAATGATTTGTCCACCTTTGATGACTTCAGACCAATATCCCTTTGAAATATTATCTACAAGATTGTCTCGAAGATCATTGTGAATAGACTTAAACAGGCATTGTCCAAATCCATTTTGGAGGAACAAATATATTTATTTTCAATAGGAAGATTCATGATTCCATCAGGATAGCTTAGGAGGGGTTTCATTCAATAAAAACTAGATAAAAGTATGCAATCATCATGAAAATTGATCTTTTGAAGGCATGTGACAAAGTGAGGCATGTGACAAAGTGAACTGACTCTTTCTCATATTAGTTATTTTTCAAATAGGTTTATCACTTCAATCAATTGGATTATGGGGTGTGTGGAATTTGTAAATTTTGCATTGTTAATAAATGGATCTCCTTTGAGGTTCTTCAAGGCATTTAGGGGTCTCAAGCAGGAATCCCCCTTGTCATCATTTGTTTCCTCCTAATAGTGGAAGGGCTCAATATATCTATATTTGTAGCAAAGAAAAATGGATTCTTCAGAGGTATACAAGCTACAGATTCCATTGAAGTAACCCACTTGTTGTTTGTAGATGACATTTTACGTTTTGGTAGAGGAAATTTGAGGGAACAAAGTTACTTAAAAACTATCTTAGATTTACTTTGTAAAGCAACAGGGATGGAAATCAATATGAACAAATCTTGTATTTTGGAAAATGGTCTAAGTGATTGTTTCCTAAGGAGACTAGAGCAACTATTCCTTATGAATATTATCCCATAGATGTGGGTGTCAAGTATTTAGGTTTTCATCTAAAACCTAACGATTATAAAAAGGATGATTGGACTTAGCTAATCAAGAAAATGGAATATAGAATTACCCGTTGGTGTAATAAGTGGTTTTCTCGAGGAGGAAGGCTAGTATTGGTAAAATCTATTCTAGAAAGTATTCTGGTTTATTGGTTATCTATAGCACATGTACCCAAAGACATCTTGGATCAGATGAGGAAAAAATGCTACGGTTTTTTGTGGACAAACAGAAAATCTCAGGAAGGAATCCTGGTCAAATGGGATAGGATAGTTAGACCCAAGGAACTAGGTGGATGGGGTCTAAAGAACATGTATGTGTTCAACCAAGCATTGGAAACCAAAAGTCTATAGAGGATGTTGTTCAACAGAAGACTATGTGGAAAAGTGATGAAGGAAAAGTATCTTGAAAACAAAGAAGTGGATGTTTGGTTAAGACAAGAGAGAAAATATTTTAAACGGGCTTCCTACATATAGAAAGGATTGGTTAAAGCTTATGATATTCTTGGTCATTGGGTTGCATCGAAAATTGGGAGAGGCTCGAAGTTGATCATTGGGGAGGACACTTGGATAGTATGTAGTGGTAACTATAGTCTCTCTAACCCTCTTCGACATGACTTACATGTTAAAGGAATTACATGTTTAGTGGATGTGATAAATTTGATGGTCTAGGAAGTTAGAATTAACTCTTGGAAAAATGCAGAGTCATTGGAAGTGGAAGGTCTTTTGGTTGAAGAATGGGTGAACTATACCAATCTCCTCAAGAATAGTGATATTGTTTTAAAGGACTAGGATGATGAATTAAAATGGTCGTTGAATAAATCTCAGGGGGTGCTTACAGCCAAGTTAGGATATAAATCCAAAATCAGTGAAGGTTTGAGCTATGTGAGCCAATGGTGGTGGAAGTTGGTATGGATGTTAGCATGTCCTTTAAAAACAATAATTTTCATGTGGATTCCTTTGGCTAATAAGATCCTTACGTGGGATAATGGTCAAAAGAGAAAGTGGATCGAGCTTGGTTAATGTTGTCTGTGTAAAAATGTTTGTGAATATATGGACCATTTATTCGTTTACTACCAATTCAACAAAATTGTGTGGAAGGACATTTTCAATAGTTTCAAATTACAAATTCATTGGGATGAATTAAATCTACTAGAATGTATGGAATTATAGATAACAGATAAATATGTTTCCTCGCACATAACATTATTTAGGTATGTTTTATGGGGCATCTAATTAACAAAATAATTTGTTTTTTGAAGATGAGGCATATTTAGGAAGACTTGCACATCACATTAGAGTCTCTTATAAGGAAGGAAAAGAATAATGTTCCAAGAAACCTTCAAGAACTAATCATCGACCACACTAAGCCTTGGGGATTTTTTGATGGAGCATGCCAGGGTACTCCAGGAACTTGTGGAGCTAGGGCCATTCTTTATCTAGATAATGCTAATTAATTTTTACTAAATTAGGGTGTAGGTTTGGGCACAAACAACGGAGCAGAACTCTATGCCCTCTGGATCCTACCTAAGGTTGTAGTTGACAGGAAATTTAATAGGCTACAGGTCTTTGGTGACTTCAAAATTCTAATGGACTAGGCAAATGGTGAAAGTAAGATTTTTAACTTGGAGTTGGTGCCTATTTTGGATAAGATTATGGAAAATTCAACCACAAAGATCAGATATCAAAGGAAGCTCCCATTTTGGAGGAAGGTCACATGATTATTCATGAGATTAAGGACCATACTCCTACATATTTAGTACACTTACAACTATTTTGATGAATGGATTTTTGGTTGTGTTTTATTTTTTGTTTCTATAAAGTTAGAGAGGTTTGTCTCATGGTTTTGTCTTAGCATAAATATGATGTTGGAACTGTTTTTTTTTGCATAAACCTATATAAGGATGATTGTAAGAGTCGTAAAGTCATAAGAATAGTTTATAGTCTAACAGTTTATAAAGGAAATGGATGCTAACGATATAAGTCGAAAGGATCGTGAATGTATATTTGATTTCCACTCTAAATATCAATAAAACAATTTTTATCTAAAAAATAATAATAAAATAAAATAAAAAATATATATATATATATATATATATATTAATTATATATGAATAAATAAATTTGAATATATTAATTATATATAGATAAATAAATTTGAAAAATTAAGTTTATATCTATATTTTTCATATTTAATATTTAAATAATGTACTTTCCTTATATCGGTGACAACTATAGTATGTTCCTATCCTCATTATCTCGATATAACTTTGTTAACAAGTGTTGCAGGGAAACTTAGTCCCTGCCAAACTGCAATAAATGCACAGGTAAGGAATTAGAACATTGTTGTTTATGGCGAGGAGGGAAATGGTTATATAACTAAGACAAGGACAATCAATGCAATTGTCATCAGTCCCTTGTTGTCAGTCATCAATGCAATTGTCATCAGTCCCTTGGTGTCAATCATATCAACATGTAGTGTGTGACATGTCCTATTTGCTTTGTCAAAGTACATGTCCTATTTTCTTTGTCCAAGTAGGTGTTGCATGTGATCATTATGTCTTTGATGAATACATGGCTCGTTCTGTGGTTGTTCAAGTCTTCTATGGATATTGTAGTTGGTGGTGTTGTTTTGGGCCTGTTGAAAATGTTTGAACATAAGAAGTGATACAAAGGCCAGTCTGTATACATTTGTCGTGTCTGCAGAATTAGTGTCACAATTTGAATGAATATCATTGGTTTGAGTTTAATAGGCATACCTCTTAGGTTGTGCATGTTTCATTTTGAATGAATTTCATTGGCTTGAGTTTAATAGGCACACCTCTTAGGTTGTGCATGTTGCATTATGTTTCCTACTTTGTTTGTGTATGCCAATAGTTCCCCTGAACTGAAAACAATGACAGTATATAACATTAGCATGCAAATATTTCCCCTGAACTGAAAACAATGGAAGTATATCCCCTGAACTCGAAACAATGGAAGTATATAACATTAGCATATTTACCATAGTAGAGAAGAATAAGTAATTGAGAATATATATTTTTTAAAAGGAACAGGGACATAATTTATAAATCTTTATGCTGGTGCTTCTGGTTGTTCTAATGTTCGTGACAATTAACTAATGTTCATGAGGATTGATTGCTCGCACTTCCTTCACTTGTCCAACTTTTTTTTTTCTAACAAAAATATGTGTAGATTGACTATGAAAAAAAAAGCATGTACAACATAGTGTATATGTTCCTCTGACATTTTTCTATAAATAGAAGATCTCCATAGAGCAACAGAGATAAAAGGGATTTAGTTGGAACATGAAAGAAACCCAAGTTATGTGTTTCCTTTTCACATTTTCTCATCAATGTTTAGAAAGCAAAAGACCTCCATATACAAGCAAAAGGAGGACTACCTGGATTTAGTTGGAACATGAAAGAAACTCAAGTTTTGTGTTACCTTTTCACCTTTTCTCATCAATGTTTAGAAAGCAAAAGACCTCCATATAGAAAGCAAAAGACTTTATAGGCAATGGAATCAACTAGTGACTACACAATTGAAGGATTGAGTTGCAATGGAATCAACTAGTGCCTACACAATTGAAGGATTGGGTTGTAGCCATGTCAAACACACAAATCAATAGTGATTTTATCTATTTACATATTGGTTATAAATGACTCAGATAACACAACTAAACTCACCTAAAATATTGCGTAGAAGGTAGAAATGATTGGGGTGATTTGGGCTCATTTTACTGCTGTGAGTCAATGTTCCACCATATCAACCAGAAAGAGAATTATGGAGAAGCATATGGCAACTATTAAATTTTTTGATACAAAATAACAAAATATATCATACATTTACGTAACATATACACACTAAATTATCCTTCAACACAAAGCCTATATCTCATAAGTTCAAATTCAAATTGATATATGAACAAAGTTTTATTTGTTCAAAACACTAATACAGAAGAACAACCACTATTTTCGAGGGGAACATTTTTTTTGAAAATTATAATTCCTGCACAACACAGATATTTAACATAGTGGAGCATTCTACAACGAGAAACACAATCAACATTCAACATTCATTCTTCCAAGGTTTCAAATAAATCATTCATTCTTGCCATGATCTGTTTGAATATATAAAATAATAAAATCAACCTGCTAATGATTTTTTATTTTTTTTTATAAGTCCTTCCATATTTCTTAGAGAGTTTTGTGGCAATTGTTCTCTATCTGCGAAAAACTATTGTGCTCTCTGTCTGCGACAACTAATGTAATGTAATCAGTTTTCTTGGGCACTAGGTATTCTAAATCAGGGAGCCAAGCTACAATGAACGGGAAGCAATACTGATACATATATCAAGAAGTCAGGAAACCTAAATTCTCGCCATCCACTAGACATGATGGGAAAGTTTTTGGTGATTTAGAGAATATCAAGTATGGGAGGTGTCTGCATGATTCCCTGGGACAAAGGTTAAGCCTGTAGCATCCTGTAAAGCATCTGGGAGGAAGAAAAACTAATCTAACAATATTCTACTGAGAAATTCAAATAAAGTAAAACTATTGAGTCACATGCTTGGGCAATTCACCTTCATCGCTATTTTTTTAAAGTTATATATTAATAGTTTAGATTTATTTTAATTTTGAATTTTTTTATATAAATGTTATTCATATTGAAGTGAAACTATTTTTTTAAAGTTATATATTAATAGTTTAGATTTATTTAAATTTTAAATTTTTTTAATTTATAGAAAGATCAAATAAGTTAGGTATAAATTTAATATAAGTTAGTCAATTAAATGTCTACTAGTGTTATTGGTTTCGATCAACCTGATTACAATTTAAAAGTAATAATAAATTAATTTGTTTAATATAATATACAATCTTAAAACAATTATATTTTTAAAATTAACTATATCTTTTTAATAATTATTATATTATAAAAAATAGTAAAATCCTTTTTATCTTTTACACTGTTTTAATGATAAAATGTCAACTATCTTAAAAAATGAAATACCAGTAATCTTGTTGAGATGGAGAAATGAATCAAGGTTTCAGCTAAAGCCAATTATGTTGGTAATTGATGCAGTCTTGTCAATCATCTGACATGATGCAATCCATCAATCCATTTGTAGTTTTCTTTTTTTTGTCTATTAGTATTCAGATATAGATTGTCTGACTAAATAATGCATGCAAAATGCATTAGTAATTTTCTAAAATCAATTGTTGTAAGCGTTCAATCAGGAGCAGCTAACTGTTTGTTCTATGAGGCTATGTATTGTTATAAATATCAAGGTTGATCACAGTGAACGCAACCTTTTTGTGCAATTACAATTCTTTCTTCTTTCTATGATATTGTGATTTAATCATTTAGTATTTAGTATATTGTTATGCTATTTCATTGAATGATTATCTAGTCCATGGATAGGCCTGCATAGATCCTTCAAATTATGAGAAGTAAGATGAAGCCAAAGCACCAGAGCATAAAGGAGTAAACAATCCTACTCCAACTATAATCGTTGGTGAATATGGTCACAAAAAAGAGGATAATTGTTGAATGGATTTTATACAATATGGGATCAAAGCAGATCACTTCAAAGAAATAGGTGATGAGGACAATAGATTTGCTCATTTTGTCTCCCAAGAAATCAAACCCACCTGCCAGGATCAAGTAAACTGCATGCAGAGAAGAGTTTGTTGTCCCCACATCTTTTTTTATATGCCATCTGATATCTAGTTTTTTATCGAAAACCAGATTTCATATATATGCATGTTGCTAATGGATTTTAGCACTGAAGAGGTTGATGGACTGTCAAACCACCCAACAGAGTTCCATCCTCATTGTGGTCTACCCAACTGAAATGGAATGTCAAGAAGGCATGAGGTCAAGTGCATATCCCAGTCGACTCTAGCAATATAAATACCCCTTGTACCTAACATCAAAGATAAAGGAATTTCATGTCCTGCAGTGCAACCCCTTAAGGCTTCTGTAGAAGCAACTTCTAACAAAAGTATATATTAATGTGAATGCCACTTCTTGGAGCTCACTAAAAATAGAGATTAATATGAATTGAATGGAAATATTGATACATATATAAAGAAGTCAGGAAACCTAAATTCTTGCCACCCATTGGTCGTGAAAGGAACGTTTTTGGAGATTTAGAGAATATCAAGTATGGGAGGTGTTTGCAAGATTCCCTGGGATAAAGGTTAAGCCTGTTCCATTCTATAAATAATATGGGAGGAACAAAACCAATCTAAAATTATCTTAGGAAGAAATTCAAATAAAGTAAAGTTATTGAGTCGCATGCTTGGGTTCTTCACCTTCATTGTCTTTCTAGTAATCTTTAAGACATTACTAGTGATATTGTTGAGATGGAGAAATGAATAAAGGTTTCAACTAAATCCAATCATGAGAAGGAAGATGAAGCTAAAGCACCAGAGCATAAAGGAGTCAACAGTCCTACCCCAGCTGCAATAGCTAGTGAATATGGTCATAGAAAAGAGGATAACGGTTGAATGGATTTTATACTAAATAGGAGAAAAGGAAAGCACTTCAAGGAACAAGGTGATGAGGACAAGGGATTTGCTCATTTTGTCTCCCAAGAAATCAAACTCACCTGCCAGGACTAGGTAAATTTTATGGAGAGAAGAATTTGTTGTTCCCACACCTTTTTTTTATATGCCATTTGATATCTAGTATTTTTATTGAAAACCAGATTGCAGATCTATGCATGTTGCTAATGGATCTTACCACTGAAGAGGTTGATGGACTGTCAAGCCACCCAACAAGGTTCAATCCTCACTGTGGTCTACCCAACTAAAATGGAATGTTAAGAATACATGAGGTCAGGTACATATCCCAGTCGACTCTCACAGCATAAATCCCCTTCATACCAGGCATCCAAGCCAAAGGAAGTTCATGTCGTGCACTGCATCCCCTTAAGGCTTGTGTAGAAGCAACTTCTAAAATATATATATATTAATCTGAATGCCTCTTCTTGGAGCTCACTTCAGTGAAGATAACATAAGCAATATGGTAACAAACGAGGGAATTTAGTTTTCAAACTAAGTAGAATGGGTACACCTACCCGGGGGTCAGATTCTTGATACTTGTACCTATACACATACACTAGAAATGTATCCTACTTTTTAAATTTCATATTCCTTTTGTCTGCAACAAGAAAGAGAAGCATTAAATTATCATTTTGATTCTAGATGTCCATTTCAATGAAATTCCTACTAATATTTATACCGTTACTCATGATGGGTTTGCTTCCAATGAGTGCACTGGATGATCATCATCTTCTACAGTAAAAGAAGGTAATTTTCATTCATGGGAATTTCAACACATTTTTGCATAACCACACCCCAACACTTACTTGACCTAGAAGAGAATGACATCTTGAAAGAAATACCTGCCAAGAAAGTAACCGTACTTTGTGATCAGGTTCGGGTGATTTATACTTTATTGGTGGTAGCCTTAAATATTCTCCCCACCCGACCAGCCAAAGGAATTTTCAGAGCTCCGGCCCGATCTGCAGAAGACCTAGCATCGGCCCTGTCCTGCGCCTTTGGCAGCAGGTCAGCGCTCCCTTCGCTGCGCCAGCAGTCGCCTCAGTCGAAGATTGGTGTCCCTGGGCTATCGGGAGAAAGCCTGCGCCCCCGTGGATGTAGAGTCACAGCAGAGCAACCCCAATGGCCTCCAGCGGGGGCTCTGCCCCTCCCCTCTTTCTGCCTCCGGAGATCTTAGCCTTCAAAGCTCTGATCGCTGCATCTCCAAAGCGCCCTCTATCGGCCAGCCAGCAGAAGTTCATAAAGAAGCTAGACTCGATCCCCACGGTAGTCCTCCCAGAAGAAGAAACTTGCAAAGCT
>SNQJ01S0000787.1:103689-113880 GCA_010110895.2 Picea sitchensis | reverse complement strand
ACCATCAATTACCTTGACAAGAGTGTAACTATGAAGCTGAAAAAGATGGCTTTCCTCTATGTAATTGGGGCTGCTCTGGCAAAGACCCCGTCCCCCCCTCTTTCTTTTTAAATAAAAAATCACCATAACCGTTACAGTTAAAAAAAAAAAAAAAAAATATTCTCCCCACCCATCTCTTCACTTTTTTGCTCACCCTTCTCCTCGTTATTCTATGTATGTTCAAGTTCAAAAGAATGGCAATGAACTCATGGAAACCTTAATTTGAACCTGAATTGTGCATGAAATAAATATATATGTTGAAACTACACAATTCTTGGATTGATCAATAATTTTAAATATGAAGATTAACATTAGAGGATTCATCACAAGTATTGTAAAATGTACATTGAATTCATTTCATAAAATGTGTAATCGAAATGCATATAAAGCAATCTATACTACCTAATTATCCAAGAAACACTTCATTTGAAATACGTTTTTAAAGAATTTGGTTTAGTAGGGAATGTTCAAACAATAAAATATGGACAAAACTTTATTATGAAATAATAGTCTAATTGCAATTTCCAGAGCTATATTCAGAAACCCAAAATCCATTGAATATAAAACCCCCTCCTCTTCTTCGATCAAGTACTTGGTGCAACCATTGTTGTTGTTATTGATAGGGGACTCCAAAAACCAGTAATACAGAGGGAACGTGATACCGACAATAGCGACAATTGGAATCAAGAGATGCATTAAGGTTTCACAGAGAAGATCACCCCCCATTGCTAGAGACTTCTTAATCATAGATTGATATGAAGAGACCTACCTAAATTAAATCGCAGGGCAGTCAAATCTAAAGCAGTACGTGGAGAAGAAAATAACGGGATATCAGAGTGGATGGGAGTGACTTGCACATAAAGAAGTTCAGAAACATGATTTTACCACCCTTTCACCCTTCCAAAACCTACCTCTGCGACATACTCTAATTACCTTTCCCGTGAAATAACCTGCAGAAACCCCCAGAAAAATTAAGTAACAACAAGGGGTATATTCAAAATGGGTCAAAGCGACTATGATGAGGCACGTGTAATGCATGCAAATTTGTCGTTGTGCATGTTCGACTTCAAAGAAAACTAAAAATAAATAAGAGGAATACTTAATGGCGATTAATTTAATGGCCACACGTCATAACTAAATCTCTTCCCGACCACATGCCGACTGTTGTCACAAGAGTTGGTTCTAGGCTGTAATAGAGCCAAGCCTTAGCACATTTTAAATGAAAAAATAAGTTATCACTCAAAACTTGATTTGGGTTGCGTGCAGGTAAATTATGAGATAACCGCGAACCACTTTTGATTGGAAGTTGTCCCTTCCAACCCAAGAGGGATCTCTCAAATATATGTCACGATAGGATATCCAATAAGCTTAACAACGGGCAGATCTGTGGGCAATAGAAAGTTTTGAGATTTTTAGGGTTGATGGGTTGGACCGGGAGGTAGTCCATTGGGCATGGAGTCAAATGATCAAGCAAATAGCAAGAGTGTTCCGGCAATGGAAATCCATGGAGCAGAGGCGAGATAGAAGCTGATTATAAAGAGAAGGATTTATAAAAGTATGGCAGTATAATAAAGAGAAAACATATCAATACACAAGGAGCACTTAGCGATGAGTGAATTCCAAGCACAAATCAGTGGAAAGAGATGGTTGGGATAGAGCATCTAGCAAAGGGAAGATTCTAAACCTTTATCTCTGCAAGAAACAACCTATAACCATTCTGCAACAGAGTATCTAACAGAGGATGAGTTCTATTACAAAACAATTACAAATCAAGAAGAAAAGATAAATGGAGTGATATTGAAACTAAGAAAATGGACAAACTCTGCAAGCAACATCACAAGAATCTCTGATATGGATAAAACATGCTTCTACAATCTTATATTAAACTGAAAATGAAAGCTACAACCCAGGAGTACTACTCCTGTGTGTATTTCCCCCCATTCCTTTTACAAATATGCCTCATATATGTATTGAGGTTGAAATCCTCTCTAATCTAAAAGATAACAACAATTACAACCAATTCTTGAAACATTCTGCCATAGAAAATGGGCCAAACTATCGAAAACTAGGGTTGCGGTTACGGCAATGTATCTCTCGAATAGAGACAGTTGTATATAAACTGAAAGAGGCTTTTGTGCATCTGTTTATTCTGAGAAAAACCCTCTCTTAGTTCCCTGAGACCCATTTTCATTTTTCCCAAATCTTCATTTAACAAACATGTGTCAAAACAGGGAAATATGAAATCCGAAAATTAGGACTCAGAGATGGATTCAATTCTCCCAATATGTGATACCTGTAGGAAAATTGAAAGAGGCTAATGATCTCTGATGTGTTAGGCACAAAATCCTCCAACCGTTTCTCAAAATCATACTCCAGTCACTCAGAATCCTCATTTGAAAATGATGACTCAGCACAGTAAAAATGCCATATTTCTGAAAATGAACCTCATCTTGCAGGGAACTTTTGACTACCTTACCAAGATCAAAATAAAATTATGAAGACACCACTAGAAAGATTAGTATTTTTATATGTTTATCGACTATTCGAATGCGAAAAACAACCTCTCCACGGCTGAGAAAATTGTGTTTTTCTAAAGCAATTTTGCATATGACTGGAGTCCTGATTTCGAGTTTTCGGGATTCGGGGAAATGAAGCAATGGTTATTAAAATATCTACGTCGACCAAATCCCCGATAGCCAAAAAAACCAGACTCTTGAGATTTTTCTCCATGTGGCTTAATGCTCGGTGTATGCGGTCGTTCCACTGCCAATGCTTCCATTCATTGTCCTAAGTGATCGAAAGCCAAAATTTCAATATTTGTCACAACACCGACCATGCTAGAAACCCCGACATGCATGAACCAATTCCTGCCAATGTTACCAAATTCGTGGGAATGGATAGGCTCTTCCCCGTCATTGCAGGCGTACTAGAGATAAAAAAATACCATAATTCACTCACACCTCACAACGAAGTATAAGTCCAGAAGGAAATGCATATGACCAGACACTCTTCCATTTCCTCTCCTTCTTGAAGGTCTGTCTATCTGTGAACAATCGAGCATTTGATTTTTGGATACAAACTCAAAGGAGGCAATGGAAAGATGGCAGACATGAGGATATGATATCTCCACTAGTAGATATGGAAATCTTCTACGTGTTCAAGACCCTCTCTGTCATGCCTTAATGGTCACCCCTCCAATGTGAAGCCATTATAACAGGTGCAGACTTGCTTCCCTTACAATAGGAGGGGAAGGATTTCTCAAGGAATGTTCGACCTGAGATGGGGAGATGCCAATGCATGTTGGATGTTTTGGAACAAAGTCGATATGCAGATAGACTCATTGGCTTCCATGAAAATTTAGGTGGTCATCGAACTTGTCTCACCGAGGCTGGAGAAGAACAATTGGTAACTCCACGAAATCTATTTAGCTCTGGTGAAAGTTTTTGTTTATTAGTGAAAAATGTCCTCAAATCTATGGATTTTACATTGTATAGGTTAGCTTTAGAACGAAAGACTTCTCAAATATGACCTATGGATCTTCTTTTCTTCCTAGGCTCAGGATGCTAATCGAAAGGGTTCTTCGTAGACGGAAGTCATGCCCAGTTGTTTCTTGAAGCGATCATCTTCTTCCTTCAGCCACGGGTTCTTTTAAGCACCCAGGTAGATTTTATTGGCAAATTTTATTCACAGAGCGGTGGTTATATATAAGGTGTTTCATTTAGAGGGTACAGGGCATCACTCAAATCGACAGCCTGTCGTTCAGAACGACTACTAGGCCATTTCTATCAAGTAACCCAATAACACAGACCGGTTCCTTCTAGTCATACTCCACTAGTGTAAATGAATCAATCCAGGAGGGATGGATTTATTAATACCTTATCAGATCTTTGAAGGTATCCCATAGTAAGAACTACAAACTATTTTGCAGTCATTACTAAATTACAACTTTTGACAGATTGAATGTAAGCGTGGGACAAAGCCAATTTTACGGGCCCACTGCGAAAATGTGACCAGTAACAAAAAAATTCATATCCAAATGATCAACGATCAGGCGGGTAATAGTTCATCATGCAGTCCAACAATCATGTCCTTGAAGAAGGAAAAGGAGGGTTCAGGACATGACCCTTTCATGCCTTGTAGAATATCTTGCGGGTCAGATCCTTTCCTTTCCTTGCACATGTTAACTTTTGTAGGTAGTAAATAGAATGTTCTCTTTTGTCCTAATAGTCGACATGGGATGTTTCCTGGAAAAAAAAGTCGTAGGGAGGCATCATAAGTGACAAGGGGTAGGAAAATCAAGCCCCGTGCCCCTACTTTTGTGGTCTTTGGTGCCTCTGCCTTACCTACTGGTAGTTTAATGGGGTTAAAATAAACTATATTCATTTGGATGATGGTTTGTAAAATACTACAATATTAAATTTTTACAGTTGATTGATGCCTATGCGTCATGCATTTCTTTTCCATATGACATGACCTGATTGATTTCTTTTCCACATGACAGAACCTGATTGATGCCTATGCGCCATGCATTTATTTTCCACATGACATGACCTTATTCACTAGCGCTACCTAGCGCACAGTGGTTTCCACAAAGGTGATGATATTTTCCAACAAGTTGAAATGATTGGAAAACCTCAATTTTTCAAAGCATTTTAATAAATAAACAACATGAAAACTTGCAAATCCTAAATACTAAATAGGAAATAAATAGGAAGAAAAAAATTACTACTGAGTTTAAAACATTAAACATTAACTTTACCAGTAAGGCTTAAAATAGAACCACTACTAAAACTTACTTGGAAAAAAACAGAAACAACAGTAAAGTTTAAAACAGAACTAGGAATAAAACTTACTTGTAAATAGTAGAAACTAACTTATTGGAATTCCAACCTTGCAGAAACAACGGTATCCAAGGAACCAGTGATGAATGAACTAGGACCAGTGAGCAATGAACCAAGACCAATGATCAATGAACTAGCGAATGAACCAGGACCAGTGATCAATGAACAAGCAATGAACCAATGATCAATGAATGGGTGATTAATCGAACCAGTGATCAGTGAATGGGTGATGAATCCCTATGATGAAAATGAACCAGGACCAATGATCAATGAATGAGCAAAGAACCAGTGATCAATGAATGGGTGATGAATCCCTACGATGGTACTGGAACTCAATTGCATTGCATTGAAAATATATAAGGAGAAATATGAAAGTTACAATGGTAAAGCACCGATGATAGCTAAAGCATTGATGATGGCTATGGCGGTGGGTGGGTATATTGACAAACTTCACCTGATGGCTATGGCGGTGGGTGGGGTATATTAAAAAACTTCACCACATACATTGATCATTTCACTTGCCGACTTACCCTTCAGAGATTGTTTGAGTTACCTTTTGGATCTTTTTTCAGCTCTGTTTAGTAGTCGAATGGACAGAAATTTAATGATAGCAATAAATAAAACAAAGCTAACTTAGTTGAGCTTTGTTTGAAATCCACTTTCTTTGGTTTCCAAGGTGATGTTTATGAACAAACCTGTTGGGTTTCTATGGGATCCCCCCTCTCTCCCATCATAGCCAATTTATTCATGGAAGATTTGGAAAACAATGCCCTAATCTCCTCACCCTTCAAACCTAAATACTGGAATAGGTTTGTTGATGATACCTTTGTCATCTGGCCCCATGGTTGTGACAAATTATATGAATTTGTGACTCACCTTAATAAACAGTCCGATCACATCAAATTCACTATGGAGGTTGAAAATAATGGTAGTCTTCCTTTTCTAGATGTTAGAGTCACAAAAAGACCTTATGGATCCTTATCCCGTCAAGTTTATAGGAAGAAAACTCACACTGAACAATACCTTCATGTCGATTCCCATCATCACCCTTCCCAAAAACTAGGTGTTCTCAACACCTTAGCCACTAGAGGCTTCAGAATTTCTGATGATGAACACCTAGAGGAAGATAAAAATCACCTCCTCAATGTTTTTAAAGATAATGGCTATAAAAAACATCAGGTGATGAAAGCCTTTCAAAATGCCACTAAAACACCTAGGAATAAAGAACAAACAAATAATGATATGTCCAAGGTTTATGTACCCTACATACAAGGGACAACAAACAAGCTTGCTAGGATTTTAAAGAAGAAAAACATTGGGGCAACTTTTAAACCCTTAAACACTATTAGGAATTCCCTTAGGTCAGTCAAAGAATATGTTGATCCCATCGAACAAAAAGGTGTCTATATGATCCCGTGCTCGTGTGGTAAACAATACATACGAGAAACAGGTCGTTCCTTTAGAATTAGGATTCAAGAACATGCCGCTAACATCAAACACAATTGCACTCGTGCTTCAGCTCTCGCAGAAAATTCAAACAAAACTAAACATCACATTTGTATTGAAGTGGCCAAAATTCTTGCCAAGATAGATCACTATCACAATAAAAAATTCAAAGAAGCAATCGAAATTGAAAAACAACCTAACAATCTAAACAAAGATGATGGATGGAAAATTAGTCAAAATTGGATCCCTACCCTAGCCAATATGAATAATTCTAGATATTAATTTATAAAAAATTTCCAATCGAATCTTATTAAATAAAAATTAATAAACAAACAAATAAACAATTATTAAACAAACAAATAAATAATTATTAAACAAACAAATATAATTTCTTAAGTTTTATAATTCATGGTTTCATTTTTCATTTTTAATAAGTCAGCTCCTTATAACAACTTTTCAAGTATTTATACACATCTTATATCTTTTTTCCTTCATTTCTCACAAAACGTTTTCCTGATGATGGACCACACTAGTTTGGTCCGAAATGTCGAAAATCAAAAAACCTATGCGATAAATCCGAAAGAACTTTATGATCAAAACAATAGTCGCAAAAGCATTAGAAAAAAAATAAATAAATACATTATGAAATCAATAAAAACTTAGGTTATAGAAGATTTGCAGAAATGCATCATGTCACTTTCTATTTATTGACCTAGAAAAGACACTCAATGAAAATTTAATATGATTTATTGACCTCGAAAACAATGTCAATGAAGATATAATGCGTTGAAAACTTAGGCTAGGCTATGAATGTAAACACTCAAGGAACATAATTAACATACAATCGGCTCCAAACTTAGGATATGAAAACCTTGAAAGAGTTTGTGCAATAAGACGTGCAACTTATTAACCAATAGAAAGTTTAATAAATGCAATTAAAAGATCATGAAAAAATAACTAATTTACTTCTCCTATGTAAAACTTTAAGGAGAATAGAAAATATGTCTAGTGAAAGGAAAACTAATTAGAAGTCAACGTTGAAGCGAATGCTAGAGTTCTGGCCTTCGACAGAGACTAATAAAATTCTTCCTTTCATGCTCATGTTACCACCACAAAACAATGAGGCTAATTCAACTTCAATTGTATTATTAAAACTTTTTTGTGACAACTTTCGTTATTTTAATGGAATTTAAAATTGGCTTTTTATGATAAAAGAATTTAATATTTTACTATTTGACCACAATTCACATTATTATTCTATAAAAATTTATTCGATTAATGGCACTCATATTGAAACACATATATTAATCATATAAAATTCTACCATGTGAAAACATAAATTCTACCATATAGTTCATCATGATAAGCTATACACATTTGAATGGTTACATAAAAGTGTTGAATTTCACTATCACAAAATAATGTAAATTTAAGTTCAATCGGTTGTTGTTAAGTGGTAAAGACTTAGTGTTTTAATTCTAGATACCTTATCTCATAATTAAAATAATGAAACAATTTGCTAGAATGTGCATTAATTACATTATCTTGAATAAGATAAAACTGGAAATAAAGTACCCAATATAAAAGATTGAAGATTTGTTGCTTAACAATTTATAATAAGTTCAAAAGAATATTATAAAAAAAGGTGAAAGATAGTGAGAATATGGTGTTGCTCTTCCCCTGGTGCACGGAGGCTAGGGTTTAACCCTGGTCGCGTGCGGACTCTATGCGTGATAGGCCTACAACCCACTCTTATTCACAATCAATGGTCGCGACCACATACCTCTTTGCAGGTGCTCCAGGTAGTGGGGCTTTTCCCTCCTACTCGGTGTCCAGACCAGTTTCTACTTTGAAATCTGGGGCCTCTTTCTATGAGGTTGTTCATCGAAGCTTTACTCTCTCTTCTTCGTCTCTTCTGGTTTAGGAAGCCCCTCCACTTTTCATTCCTATGGGTCAAGATGCCGAGGAGGAGGAAGAATACTACAGATTCATGATTTTGTTCTATCGTTTCAATGGTTTTTGGCCAAAGTTAGTTGATATCAATAATTGAATCACGGCTACCTAGATTCCTATTTTGCAACAGTAAGCTTTCATTCATCCTTGTGCTAAAGGATTCTTCATTATTGAGTTCGACATTGAGGAAGATCGTGATCTGATTCTCACCTAGGGTCCATGGTTTTGGAACAACTCGGGTTTGTGCATCAAACCATGGACTTCTTATTTCAATCCATCTACTAACATTCTCTCCTCAGCTCCTGTTTGGGTGAGGATTCCCAACCTTCCTTTTCATTTCTGGGAATTACCTTCACTTGAAGCCATTGGTTCGGCTTTGGGAAAGTTCCACTATGAAAGTCGTGAAACTTCAAGGAACAACACCTCCAATTTTGCATGTATCTACATGGAAATGGACTTCAATAAAGGATTCCCAACCAAATTTATTCTTATTGGTAAAAATTATTCTTAGTCTCAGAAACTAGACTATGAGAGAATTTCCTTGCATTGCAGATCTTGTTTTGAAATGGGACATCTGGAAACTCGTTTTCCAGAAAGGGCCCAAGAAGAACTAAAAGCCTCGAAAATCCACTTGGTGGGGGGATCAAATGATGATCCAATTGGTGGGGGGATCAGTCTTACCCCCTTAGGAAGCAATGGTCTCCATTGAATATAGTGGCCCCATCAGGTGAGGAAAGTTTTGTTGAATTTATCCATGGGTGAGCCACTTGCCTTGGTACAGGAGTTGCCCTGCCTTAACAACCTAATAAATATGGATCCTCTGTTGCCAATTTCCCTTGACCTATGTGTCCACTATCTGATCAGTGCATGCCAGTTCCATGCAATCAGGGTTGAGCTCTGTTGCTATCAATTGTTCTGTGATGTCTGAGGTGTCTAATAATGGTGGAAAATATGGTCGAAGGAGGTCCACATTGAACACTAGGTGCAAGCCAAGGAAGGGGGAAGTGTTGAGCTCAAAATCATTGTCACCCACATCCTTGGTGATAGTGTAAGGCCCATAGTGAAGTGGACAAAGCTTCTAATGGGGCCATGTAAGGTGTTCTTTCTGTAAATGTAACCAAACATTGTCTCCCACATGAAACTTGTGCGGTACCCAGTGTTGATCATGGAGTTGCTTTTACTTAGCATTGGCTTTCTACAAAATATCATGGACCTATTGGTGGATGTTTTGAATCTACTCAATGAATTTGGTGGCTTTTTTGACCTCAGATTGAACATGGGAATATTTTGTCTGTGTGGTTGCAAGAGGTACTGCAACATCAATGGGACCCAAGGGTTGGAATCCTAGCCCCACCTGAAATGGTCTAAGGTCGGTGGAGCTATGGAGAGCCCTGTTGTACCTATGTTGAACATAGGGAAGACTCTCATCCCATGTACGTTGATGCTTAGAGTTATACATGAGTAGGATGTACACAATCATATGATTGATGACCTTTATATGGCTATTGGTTTGACGGTGGAAGTGTAATGATCCCAAGCCAAATTCTTTCTTGGAATCACTAACTACTACTAATTTATTGAATTATTAAGTGCATACAAGATTCATCAAAACATGGAGATCACAATATATTCAATATGTAGAAGCACAAGCAAAGATCTGACCTTTTTATTATGAGCAATGTAAGATCAATACAATAGATGGTTGATCTAGCATAAACCTCAGATGGTCGTACAAGCAATAGATATGAGCTGCTACAAAATGCTCCCATCAATACAAAATAAGCCTCCAAAGGCTGGATATACAATGAAGACTGAATCAAGCAGATCTGAGCCGTACTAATGCTCAACCTCCAAGCTGGAAAGTGCCACATCCTGCTAGAATGTTGAAGCCCTCAATAATTCTGCCCTGCTA